>JACGWG010000057.1:171619-189467 GCA_023678865.1 Polistes exclamans
AAACCAGTCCAAAAAACAACTTCCCTAAGAATAAACTTAGTATTAATTATTTATATATATATAATATATAAATAATTATATATAATATACGTATATTAATATTTAAGAAATTCAAGATTGAAATAAAAAAATAGAAGAGAACACTTTGTTCACGCTCTTTAGCGTACGTGGTCGTAAACATGTCGATCGTTTAAGAAATACGCAAGAAGCAAAAACTAACAGAAGAAGAGTAGCTTTCAGAGAAAAACAAAAGGAATATTATTAGTATCGTTCTACAAAAGACTTTGACAAATAAATTCTAAATTTAGATAAACACCATAAATCCTAACCTAAAGTTATTAGAAAATAAAATATAAAATATAAAATATAAGATATAAAATATAAACTATAAACCACATATGTCGAATTCCGCTTGTATTAATAATATAACAAATTTAATAACGTTAGGACGTAACAGTATCAATTTTTAATTGCTTTAGATGAGAAAAGTTCTTATTTGTCCCATTGACTGGCCTACTTTGACGGGTACGAGTGTGTTTTTTTTGTTAGTCGACACCACTTGAGATAATCGCTAGATGTGTGGTCGCCATTTTTATGATCGAGAATGGTCGGGAACTTTCGAGAAATGATGCAAGAAAAGAACAAATTACGGTAGAGAGGATAATGAGTATATGGACCGTTTATTTTGAAAGTGGTGTAAGTCCATTTTCTGTTGCTTTGAGAAAATTAAAGGTTTGCATATTGGTTAATTTAAAAATATTCATTAATTATATCAAGTTTGACAATGTTTATATTAATTTATTGATATGTAATTTGATTATATACATTACCTTTAGGCTAATTTAACTAAAATAATATATATTTACAGGCTGCAAATGGACTTACACCATTTTCAAAATTAGTCAATTGTTAAAATCATTTAATTTCTGTTTTGAAAAATCAAATATCACTTAAAATATATTTCATATTAATCTAATTTTGTTTACAAATAATAACAAGAAATTAAGTAGAAGTAGTATTTTTTATTTTAAACGTTAATTATATTGATAAATTCAACATTATTAGTAGTATTTATTTATGCTTTTCATGTGGCAGTGTTTTTAAATATTTGTGATGCACAGGAGGTATATAATGTAATAACTACTTGATATTCATATATTTTTCGTAAGTAATAGGCATAGCATCGTGATACAAATGAACCAGACGATTTCTTCAAATTTTGACTGGTTTTTCCGTACATGTAGGTGATAAATTTTAAGTCCTAAATTCTGTATCTTTCATCAACATTTTATATAAAATAGTATATGGTGCACTTTTTCAAAACCTTATCCAACATATTTGCAACCAATTTACTTTTTTGTTTATTATTGTTTCTTGTCATCTGTTTTTTGATTGCGTTCTGTAAGTTCTTCGTTGAAACGAAATTCTCTCGTTTCATTTCATGTAAAACGAATTTATTATGTTGTTTACACTGTTTTATAATATCATAATATTCTTGTGGTATATACAGGAAATTCTTTTTTATATTATTATTTTCTTTTTTTTTCTATGGAAATTGGACTTACACCACTTTTTATAATCAATGGTTACACAATTTCTTTTACGGCCAATTTTAAATTGGATATAAAGCATTGACATTTTTTAAGAATTTAAATACTAACTAGTTATAAATAGAAAGTTTACACTAAATTAAGTATAAATTACGTGATATCTCATTTTTTTTAAAAAATGACTTACACCACTTTCAAAATAAACGGTCCATATATAGGCGACCATAAGCATTTACGTTGTCGTACATTCATTTCTTATATTTTGATATTGTACTGTGTCTACGATAAGTGTGTGCATGTATTTATGGTTTATATAATACAATATATATATTATCCTCATTAATATATATAAACAATTTTTATGAGAGTTATGAAATTCTCAATTTCAATAATTAATAATCACTTCAATAGATTTGAAAGCGATAGATCTTAGAAATATAATAATCACGTTCGAATAAATAAGGGTTAAAGTGTTGTCAACAGTTTAGTGATAAAGTAGTGAAAAAAAATAAAATTCTACACAGATTGGAAGGATTTCATAAGACAGTTGTCCATGTGACGTCACGATTTATGCTCGTAAACACTAATGAAAATATTCATTGTTATTGTGGTAGTTGCGGTGATAGTAGAAGGAATAAATTTTAAGAAGACATTGCTTGTCAGGCAGTCTAACAGCAGTTTTCTTTCGCTTAGGTTGTGTTTTTAACTTTTCAACGAGTGCACTGAGTTCTTTCACGTTCTTCTTGTATTATTATTCGAGTATAATTTCAAGTAATATCGTTCGTTTATCTTCTTTTCATAGTTCTTTCTTTCTAAATATTTATGTTGTTACTACATTGTATTATTTCGCAATATTTGTGTTCATCCAGTGTAAAAACAAAAGGAATACTTACCAAAAAATTAAAAGTAGCGTAAAAATAGATTTCTTTCGACGAGAGAGTACTATATAGGAGCAAAAAAAAATACAACGGAAGTATCTAGAACAGCATCACATAGTGAAAATGATATAATTACAATGGGACCTTTGCAGTTTATACAATTTTTTGTTTTGGTGATTTTCTTGTCTCCAACTTGTATTTAAAAAAAGTTATGGGCAAGAATATACATAAACCGCATAATTATTTAAATGTAATATAATTATATTTTCTCGTTCTCCTAAAAAGGTTTATTAGGTAAGACCATTTTTTTTAAGTGCCATTAGTTAATAATAAATATAATATAACTTATCTCAGTACCGATCTTTGCAATTTGTGAGTTGAAGTTGATATTCAGCGAACGATATGCAATACTTGAGTAGAATGATTGCAAAGCATTCTATCATTCAAAAGAAAATAAGCAAAAAGTGAAAACCGATAATAAGAAATGCTATATATAAAATGAGTCATCTCTTATTTTCGCATTTGAATTCTATTTATCGTCATTTTTCCCATTCAATTTACATAACACAGTAACCACAAAAAATCGTCTGTTTGACCTTCAATTATTACTCCTGTTCGCGTGGAGAAGTTTAACTTCAAACATTTTATATTTATTTTATAATTATTCATTTAAAAAACAGCGCATTTACGTTTGTTAGTTTTCCTCGTCGCAAAATAATGAATATTTATTTTTAAATAACATAAACTAGTAATGGTCTAATTAATGCAAATTATTATGTTTTCTAACCATCGATCGATTGAATGATTTAACTTTTTTCACATTCGCACGTATATACAGTGTTTCAAGACAGTCTTCAAACGCCAATAATGAAATACTTTGTACATTATCAGCAGTATTAAATGATTTAAGAGTGTAAATTAGGTTTTCTTCGAAAATTATGAAACAAAAAATAATTCAATAAACACGAACTTTTTGAGTTTGTATCAATACCTATTTATAGTTTTGTTGATTATTCATTATCTATTATAAAGTACCGTACTTTATTTAAAGGCGTCGTAGTATATAATTATATACGGTTGGTATAGCTGGTCTATTTTGTAGACTATTTAAAAAACTTCTTTCTAGTAAAATTAAAACGGAAACTTTTTAATAAAAAGTTTGAAAAGAATAAAACGCTTATATAAGATGATTTTGCTATGCAGGATGGTAAAAAAATAATTCTATATTCTAACGAGTTATAATATTATACTTATCAGGAGGAGTACAACAAAACAGCGAAAAAAACAAACAGCTGGACATTTTAATTACTCTTTACAATTCTTTTAAATGTTTGAAAAAATCTTTGATGGAAAAGGTTGCATTATTGGAGGCAAAAAAGTTAAAAGTTTAATGATTTTTTTAATGTTAATTTTTACAAGATTATTGTATAACATAAGAAAACTACATCACTACACCATTCAGATTATTTATTCTCAATTTATTATGATCAATTTTAGCATTTTTAGTATATCAACTTAATTTTAATTATAACGGAAGAATATTTTTCTTTTATTAGCAATATTATATTCGTTATACCCCCATGAAACCATTAAAAATAATATGAACAGCGAATAATAAATTAAATTCAAATTACTTTTGTAATTATAATAAAGTGTAAATTTTTTTTTTTTTTTAATATTTTTTTTCGATCAGGTCATTAGGTCGAATTTAAAAACCGAAGTTCTAGATAACAATATACATTTCTTTCAAATAAATAACAAAATAAATTCAGATATATTAAATAATCTATTATACGCTGCTAAAATTAATAATTGTTTAGAACAAAATACATTTTTTTAACGTTTCTGCTAAAAGAAGTTCTACTACAAGAAATATTCTTCAATTGAAGAAACTGTAAGTCCTTGATATAAAAAACTAATCTGAATGGAAAACTTCAATATTACCAGAAGGTTCAATGAATTAGATAAGATAAAAGATTTTGTGACATCACTAATGACGCTCATAATCGTTATTTTAATATTATTTATTAAAATGGAATAGGTAGTTATTATAGAAAGGATACATTATAAAAAGACCCCTAGAAATGCAATCAATCAATGATTGTCTTTCGCTTAAGTTGTGTATTAACTTTATAACTAGTGCACTAATTTCTTTCACATTCGTCTTATATTATTATTCGAGTATAGTTTCAAGTAATATCGTTTGTTTATTTTATTTTTATATAGCTTTCCTTCTAAATGTTTATATTGTTACAATATTGTATTATTTCGCAATATTTCTGTTCATCTAGTGTAACAACAAAAGTGATAATTTCCAAAAAAGCATAACTAGCGAATAAACAGATTTCTTTTGACGAGTATTATATAGGAGTTAAAAAAAATACAACGAAAGTACATCAGAACATCATCAAATAGTGAAAATGGCACTTCCAGTAGTCCAATTGCTAAAGTATTTCGCAGCATTTATTTTCTTTCTTTATTATTGTACGGCAAATGAAACGAAAGAATTGAAAATCCGTACGATGCCAGTTTATGCAATGTTAGCAAATGCAGAACTTTTAAATTCAACTCAATGTGGAAAGGAACTGATTGAATTTCGAGAAGCTATTGATCACCAGATATTATGGGGCTTAAAAGGTACGTGAAAGATACGAGACAATATCTGTTATAAGAAATATTTAATATCATTGTGGAAAATAATTATTCATTTTACTACAAACGATATTTTTGGAATAATTATTAGGTGTTGGAATTAATTCGTAGTGTTTGATGAGAAATGGCGTGGTTTTACAGTGTTCTGTTTTTTACCTTCAGAAACAAAGTGATCGTAAATCAGCTGTTAATATGTGTTATTTTTACGACACATCTTATTCCTAATTGTTAATAACAATAAGTGGCAGCTATTTAATTATGTCGAAATTTTTTCCAAATAAAGTGTTTTTGCGGGGATTTTTATTACATTATTTTAATTTGAATAAAAGTGCTGCGAAAAGTCATCGGAAGTTTACTGTGAACATGCTTTAGCTGATCAAACGTGTCTGAAGTCGTTTGCGCGTTTTAAAATTGGTGATTTTGATTTAGACAACAAGAAACGACCTGGACAGCCAAAAAAATTTGAAGATAAAGAATTGGAGGATTTACTTGAAGGAAATTCATGTCAAACACTTCAAGAGTTACCTACATCGTTGGGGGTTGATTTATCAACGGTAGGAAAACGCATTAAAGCTTTGGGAATGATCCAAAAGGAAGGAAATTGGGTCCCATATGAATTAAAACCGAGAGACATTGAAAGACGTTTTATGACCTTTGAACTACTGCTTGAAAGGTACTAAAGAAAAAAATTTTTACATCGTATTATTACTGGTAATGAAAAATGGATATATTATGACAATGCGAAACGCAGAAGATCGTGGGTTAAGCCCGGACAACCATCATCATCATTGGCAAAACGCAATATTCATTGATCTAAGCTCCACCTTTGTATTTGGTGGGATCAACAAGGTGTGGTTTATTATGAATTGTTAAAACCCAATGAAACCATCACTGGGGATCGCTATCGTTTACAATTGATGCGTCTGAGTCGTGCATTGAAGGAAAAACGGCCGGAATGGAGCAAAAGGCACGATAAAGTTATTTTGCTGCATGACAATGCTCGACCTCACGTGGCGAAACCAGTGAAAACATATCTGGAAACATTGAAATGGGAAGTCTTAATCCCCCCGCCATATTCTCCAGATATTGCCCCTTTGGATTACCACTTGTTTCGATCAATGGCTCATGGTTTATCAGGGGAAAATTTAACATCATATGAAGATTGCCAAAATTGGATTGATTCATGGATTTCCTCCAAGGACAAAGAGTTTTTTCGACGGGGTATTCGACTACTACCTGATAGATGGGAAAAAGTTGTGTCAAATGATGGGCAGTATTTTCAAAAATGTAATTTTTTATTTTCATTTCAAATAAATCGTTGTTTTTTAATAAAAAAAAGATATGAATTAATTTCAACACCTAATATTTTATAGGGAAAATATTTAAATGAAAAAGTTTGGAAGTCAAGGAACGAAAAAATATTATAAAGACACAAAATTTTATATTTTTTAAAATATTTTTTTACAGGGAAAGGATCGTCTTCAAATGATTCCTACTTTGTATAGCTTCCATTTAACATTCCGATTATTTATAAATAAAATTTCTTTTTTCTAATTTTCAAATTGTAGATTGATAGTTCATTTTAAGTCTTCTGGAAAGTTTAAATTTTGAGTTGCAAACATTGTACGTATTCTAGCATCGAATGTAACAATATAAAACAGAAAAATAACCAATTTTTTAAAGTTTACTATAATATACTGTTAGCAAATGCTCATATAAGTTGCTTACAAATGCAAATTTTTCTACATAATGCGAAATAGAAAGCATAACAAGTGATAATTATTTTAGGCGACTCTATTTATTAAAAAAAAATCAGTTTAAAAATCAACTTATTTGCGACTACCAAAATGGTTTCAACTTTCCGAGTCGCATATAATAATTAATTTCGATGGACAAAAGGATAAATTTAGTATTTTATTTTCTTTATCAAGTAATCGATGCCAGTGGCGAGCCAAAATCAGGATTCATTTATGGAAATAATTATTGGCTGGGTAGTAGAAGCCAATGCGAAGAAGCAGGAAACAAAAATCCCTTCCAACTAACGGAAGAGGTATTACAAAACAATTCGAGATTTCGTCCCATCCAGGATGAATTTCCACCATTCGAAGTGAAATTCTTCGTTGCTAATTTTCGACATAATAGTACTTTGCAATATCACATTGAACTACTACTCCACGAAGTAAGTTTTTATTAAAAATTAAACTATTGTTTTTAATAAGTTAATCAAATCTTTTGATTTTTTTCTTAGCAAGCATTGATAATCCTCGGTATGTGTTTACCAGCATCCTGTTCGAAGGATCAACTTTCTATTCTTTTAGAAAATGTTTTGAGAAAAAGAACTCTTTTTAAAGGCGAATTATATTCAGCTGATTTTACGTTGGTAGAAGTAAGAGATCTAATAGATGACCATCGATGGTTATTAAGTGGAACATTCATTACAATGGCGTAAACCAACAATTCGTTTATAATCTACGATAGTTCTTCGTTCAATATACAATATTATTTAATTATCAATATTCTTGTCCAAAAAATATATTAATATATAAGTCTCAAAGGGAATTATAGACGGTTAATAAATCTGATGAACAATTTATTTTGAACTAGTTGTACGTTTCGTCCCTTACTGGGGACTTCATCAGCAACTAAAAATTTTATTATGACTTGTTAATAAATCTAATAATCTAGATAGAATCAGTATATGATTACGTGTGATAAGATAAGGTTGTTTTAGGATCAAATTGTATTGTAATATGTTAAGTTTTATTGAAATGTATGACTCTGTAAAAAAGATAATATGTATTGACGCGTGAACTAAATGATCAAGGTAAAAAAATTAGTATTTATTGTAATGTTTATATTTATTAACAAGTCATAATAAAATTTTTAATTGCTGATGAAGTCCCCAGTAAGGGACGAAACGTACAACTAGTTCAAAATAAATTGTTCATCAGATTTATTAACCGTCTATAATTCCCTTTGAGACTTATATATTAATACAATATTATTATATTTTCTTGTTGTTGTCTGCTGTTAGGGTAATAGTCGTACTCACATTCCTATTAATGATAATAGGAACAGCCTACGATGTCCTGATATACCAAAAACGATTGAAGAAAAATGACAATTGTCTTCAAGACCGTAAAAATGTTAATTCTCTAGTATTAGGTAAGTTTATTTAATAATTTACAATCCTTTTGTGTGTTACAACATACTTTTGCGCAAATATCATTCCATACAAAATCCTTTGTACGTATCCTATCGTAGTATAAGGTAATACTTTTATATGTTCTAATAATTTTTACAAGAACTTTGCATGAGTCATATACGTATTTGGGTGACTGATAACAAAAGGATTATTATAGTTACTATCTATGGATAAACAAATTATTATTTATTATCTTAACGTTTATTTTTTTAGATGAACTTCAAAAGCTAAACGATAATAATAAGGATCAACTGGAAAAATTAAAATACCATAGTTTTTTTGGTAAAATATTCATAGCTTTTTCCGCATATTCGAACACGAAAATAATATTTAGTATTAAATCTGAAGATGCTGGTATTCCGGTTATACACGGATTAAGATTTCTTTCGATGATATGGATTATTATGCTGCATACAGTATACTTTTCAATGGATTTTATAGGTAAAGTATAGACAATTCAAATTGAATTTAATATATTCTCTAATGAGATATTTTTTTGTTAATTTTATTTATATTTGTTTATTCATTGTTTTTTTGTTTTCCTATATCTAATTGAAGACAATAAGCCATTGGTTATAAGAAAATTGGACGGTTTCATTTTTCACGTATTATACAATGGGACTCTGGCAGTAGATACATTCTTTTGTTTTGGTGGTTTTCTTGTCTCCTACTTGTATTTAAAAAAAGTTATGGGCAAGAATATACGTAAACCGCATAACTATTTAAATGTAATAAAATTATATTTTCTCGCACTCCTAAAAAGGTTTATTAGGTAAGACCATTTTTTTAAATGCTACATATCTATTATAATTAATTTAATTTATCCATAAATTCTTTTAATGTACGAATGATAAAAACACTATTTTGTTATAATACAAATAATATTATCATTAATTGCAGTGAACCGTAAATGGTGGCTCGTTAATATGATTCCTTGTTATAAAGACCGTTATTTGTGTAGATGGTAACACATAAGGCCTAATAAGCTATTACGAAATAATAATTAAAAAACAAGAATTATACGAATTTGTTACGGGTAATTTGTAGAATATTAGGGTATATTATAGATTACCTACTGTAAACGGGCAATGTATTTAAAGCAGTATGTATTTCACAAATTTACCAGTCATTATACAGACTGTCATGATAGTTTTAATATAATAAATTTTCTTTTCTTACTTTAAGAATTATTAGAGTACAGTTGTGGGGGTTGAAATCTCAAGTAATTTCAAGTTAAACAATTCATGGAAATTATAAACAGTGTACACAAATTCCTAAACAAGTTTTTGGTCAATCTATTAGGTTGGTGCATATGAAATGTCGGATTTTCTTTACATGTGAACGATTTTCACCCTGTTTTCGATATTTTTTCGTTTCTGGCATAATTTTGTTTTTGGTCGTACTGTTCATTGCCTGAGTCACATTTTAACAAAACAGATTTTCTCAAAAGTGTTCAATTTTTTAATTTTTTTAAAATTTTATGAGGATATGAATTCAACCGATATTCGTGTAATTTTTATATATGAGTATAAATTTGGTAATAATGCTACAACATTTGCACGTAATATAAACCAGGCGTTTGGGGAGAATACTGTTAACCATCGAAAAGTGCATCGTTGGTTTGAATAACTTCGGTCTCCTGAATTTTCCCTTTAAAAGAAGACCCAAGACGTCTGTAAAAAATAATACTCTGAAAACATTGGTGGAAATGAATCCAACTTTATCTACAAGGGAACTTGCTTCTAGAATGAAAATTGACTATACAACAATATTACGACATCTTTCTGAAATTGGCAAGATGAACAAAATGGTTAAATGGATACAGCACTAATTAACCAAGCAAAATAAGCTTGATTAATTAAACGTATTTTCATCACTATTAAACCGATTTTTCAAAATAAATTAAAATATGATATTTTGCCGCACTTATCTTATTCACCAGATCTTTCGCTAACTAACTTTTATTTTCTTAAACATTTAAAACAATTTTTACGTGCTAAACAGTCTAAAAATGAAGACAGTTTGAAAAAGTCCATATCAGAGTTCATTGATTCTAAATGTCAGAATTTCTTTAAGACAGGCATCTGTGTATTATAATCTCGTTGGGAAAAGTGTATTTAAGCAAATAGAGTTTATTTTGATTAAATAAACAGATTTTGAAAAAAGATACGAAGTTTTATATATTTACTTAAAAATCCGACATTTCTTATGCACAAACTTAATACAAAAAGTGCTTCAGTGGCTCTTGTATAAAGCAGGGAAGAGGAGTTGGCAAGTAATTTCAAGTGTAGAGAAAAAAATACGACATATAGGGAAAGAACAAAGAAAGTTCAAGAAATAAACGATTTAGGGTTGTTTATCCTTTGTAAGTGTGCTTTTATCGAGTATTGATTCTTAAATTACAACGATTGTGCATATTTTGAGAAAATTCGATCCTTATCTATATTTGATAGAAGCTCATTTGACTAATTGAACCACATTTTACAGATTCACTAAAACTTTTTGGATATTTTGAAGAATTTTCGCATTATATACATCGCCCGTAACATATCCAATATAAATCATATTAATAAATATCTTTTTTTTAATTTTTCTAGACTGTTTTAAATTTTATTTACTTGAATATCGGAATATACCAAAGCTTTATAGATTTTTACATAAAATTGTTTAAAATTAGAAATATAATTATTGAGAATATCTCACTAATTTTTGGCTACTTCTGCTATTTTAGATTATCACCTACTTTCATGATATTAATCGGATTACTACAGTTAAATGTAACGTGGTACAGTAAAACATCGCTTTTCTATATAACGGAACGTTCACACGAAACTTGTCCGAAATATTGGTGGAGAAATATCCTTTATATTCATAATCTTTTTAGTCTACAAGATATGGTATGGACCTATGTTAATAGCAATTTTGAAAATTCTCCTATGATTTAGTTAATAATAGATACATTATTACTTATCAATATCAATCTTTGCAGTGTATGAGTTGGAGTTGGTATTTGGCGAACGATATGCAATACTTTGTCATAGTAAATTTGCTGTTATTTTTATCTTCAAGGTAAAACCACTCACATTTTAATAAACATTTTTTTATATAAAAAGTTCTTTCTAATTGTAAATAATTTTAATTGATCGAACATAATTTTATTTCAGATACTTTAAAGTAGCAGCTAGTTTGTTGGGCTTATTGTTTATCTCATCAATAATTCTTTCTGGCTATATATCATACATTTATAATTATATTCCTATGTAAATATCAATATTAATTATTATACATATTTCTGGTAATGTATATTAGAAGAGCATTTTATAGAAAATTTACTTAAAACGGGAATTGTGTATAATGAGCAAGTATTTCACAGATTATTGTGTTATTTAACTGAATGCAAAGATAATTTCTTCAAAGATGAGGAAATCTGAAGCTGTTGTAATTAAACAAACCGTGAAAACTTGAAATTTCTATCTTTTTGCTTTCAGTAATATATCGACAGTCTTATGCAATTAATTGTATTAAACTCATTTGTCATTAGCTACTTGCGGACTTACTAGTGATTCACGAAAGTATTTGAACACTAGCCATGAAATATTTTATTAATTATAATAAGTACAGTTTACGACACTTACTAACATATTATGAACATTGGACGTATGTTTGACTCTGTAGATTATATAGGTAAAGTTTCAACAACTTGTTTCAATAAGACAATCGAAATATACATATGATTAGTTATGATTTATTTCATACAAACGTAAAGATTGCTAAAAAAAAGTGTTGTAGAATATACTTATTATAATTAATAAAATTTTTCATGGCAGTTGTTCAAATACTTTCGTGAGTCACTGTATACTGGGTTTTTCAATTAACTATACCACCTTTAATATATATTTTTTTTCTACGATAGAGAAAAATGTCTGATGAAACAAAATTTTCTACTCGTAGTAATAATAGTTAAATGCCGAATTTATTTTCAAGGTCATTTTTGTCGAGATTTTTAGGTCATCGTATTTTTCTTAAATGAAACTGCATACTTTTAGTAAAACAGTCTTATAGCTATTAAAAAACCGAATCCAATGAGGTGCAGTATGTTTACCTTTATGTTACTTTTAACAAAAATTTTTGGAAAATGTTTTTCAGTAACTTCAGAACCCGCTCGGGGGACGGTAAATAAATTTAAGGTGGTCTAGTCAAATGAAAGACTCTATATATGGGCTGTTTTCTATTTAAAGATAAATATATACGAGCGAATTTGTATCAAAAGATACTCGCGTCAAAGTATGCTTTAATGAAATGGTTATTGAATTAATAAATTAACAATTTTTTGCATTACAGCTTTGACAGACAATGGAGTCTTGGAAGAGAGATTTATTTTTCATCATGGGTTAGGATAGGACCTTACCTTGTAGGTGTGATCGCTGCGTATATTGTTTTGAAATTAAACCACAAATTATTATGGAAAAAAGTAAACGAATATTCTAATCGCTTATTACTTAAAAATACTACATGATCGAATAATTTTCTTGATGATTTTGATGTTGACTCGAATGTTAATATAACTGATTTTAGAAAACAATAATACTTTTTTGGATACTCGTTAGTTTGTGCAATCTAATTGTACTTATTGGATTATATCAGACAAGAATATCAGTTTTGGCTGCTGCTTTTTACGTTGCACTCGGTAGAAATGTATGGGCAATTGGTATAGCATGGGTAATAATAGCATGTTGTACAAATAATGGAGGTATAAATAAATATCTCATACGATTGTGTTTAACTTGACAGTATTACTTTCTTATCGTTATTAATTAGATCATTTTGTATTTTAGGTATAGTGAATCGTATTCTTTCGTGGAAGATTTGGATACCATTAAGTAGGTTGACTTACGCAGCCTTTCTGTTAAATCCTTTTCTCTTAAGTTTTGTGAACTTTTTTAATGAAACTTCCGTTCACTTTGATGTTTTAACGAGCGTATGTATTATTATTTTTTGTTTTATTATACAAATTGGTTAAGTAAGTTTTATTTAATTATCGTGTGTGTATTGTTCTGCTTTATTTCCCAGTTAATTTCAGGTCTAGGATACATAGTAATTATTTACATGTGTTCTTACGTGATATCGTTGATGTTTGAACGGCCATACATTTTCTTGACAAAGGAAGTGATGGATTACTTGAATAGAAAAATATGATTTTATTTTTTCGCTTTTATGATATTAGTTTTCCATCATAACTAACGATCACGATGAAAAAAAAGACCATAGAATTATTTCTCTTCGATTTTAGTATAAGTTTATTGAAAAATATGAGTAATTTGATAAATCTGTAACATTATTAAAATGTTTTATTCAATACGCAAGTGTTCGCTTTAATCTTTTCTATGAAAAAGTGATTATGTAGGTAATTAAATCGAAATTTGGTAGAAAAAAATAAATAGCACGTACAACTCCGTGCAAGATTTTTTACGTGAAAATTCTTTATCACAGATGAATATTTATATTCGACAGATATATAATTATTTTGCAAAAAATATTTTTATTTAGAAAATTCGTTAGGATAAGTGTCGTAATAGGCAACAAACAGAACAGATTTAATAGAAAAATTATTAGGTCTACAATCTTTCTTCCGTAGTTTTCCTATAGAGTGTTTTAGCGGTTAGTTAGTGGTCGAAATAAATATATCATATACCTCATACAATAAGCTTGGGCATCTATTCACATAATCCCATTAAAACATTATTCGATTTATGTTTCAACTAAAAGTTGTTCTCGATTGAAAATGTCATAAAAAATAGCATAAAATAGCATGAAAAAAATGTCGATAAATCATCTTATATATCTGTAAACTAATTGTGAAATGGAATTAATTTACCTTTAACTTAATTAGTATAAAAATGAATAATACTGCATGTAAAATGTAATTGCCAGTTACCTTAGACAGTTAATCACAAAATCAAAAAATATAAAATAACCTGTTGACCTGTAAGAAAATTAATCCTAATTCTTTAATTAATCCTTAATTAAATTAAGACTTAGTGATTAAAACCAAAACATCAAAGAGAACTATTTGTTTCATTTGTTTATTTATGAAATCCCATGTACTTAAATCTGAACTTATGAACACCACCGCCGCCCTCGTGGAGAATTATCGTACTCGGTATTTAATCATTTTCAACAACACAAATTCGACGAAAACGCGTATCTGGATTGTCCTCATTTTATATAGCTTCGTTTTTGGATCTTAAAACGTGTTATTGTAGTCAGAAGAGAGAAGAAGATAACTGCCATAGGAAAACAATAAACTTTAATGTTGTTTCGTTTATTACAGGTAGGCATAAAATTTTAAAGATAGAAAATAAATCAAATCGTTTATTGATCTGCGTCGACCCTTTTTATAAATCCCTCGACATTATATGTATAACCAGTTATTTACAATAAAGCCTCAAATTTAGGAAAAACAAAAACGGCGGAAACGTAGTTTAACACCTAATATACATTAATTGAATTTATTTCATCTATTTGTACACTTTATTCTGATATTATTGTGGGGACGAAGGATGATGCGCGGCTGTTAGTCCCCAGCTGATTAATATAAACGTAGCGGTATAGGTGTTTATGTTTTGGGGGCAGGACCAGCGCGACAGTCGTTAGCGAATTGTCGAGACGAGAAGACGTAAAAGTGCAAAGGAGTTAATAGTCGTTAGTTTAGTTTAACCCTTCTTTGCATGATGATGGAAATTTCAATCATAATATTTAGTCAACCAAAAAAGGTACTCAAAACCCTTGTACTGTATATTTGTTGTTGCTGGCAACTTTTTAAGCGACTATTGCGTACAACAAAACGCAGTTGTCAAAAAATACCACTACGATTTTTTAAAATATTTTTCCTTTAATCTAGAGCATTAATTACATCACCCTGATTTATTTTAAAAGAAAAGAAAAAATCATGCAACGAAGGGTTAAATTTGTGTTTATGAGGTTGTACAAGGTGTTATTTAGTCGTTAAAACGCATTATTTCGAAACGGGGTTAAGTGTATAACTGATAGATTTTAAGACGTGCCGTTTTTCTTTGTTAGAATATCCGTTATATTAAGAAGCAATTTGAACGTTTTTTTTGTAATATCGATACTTTCTCAATATATTAATCATCAACCTTTAATTTGTCTTTTGCTTTCTCACACCTGATCTTACATTATTATTTATTATTTCTTATTTATTTATACTCCGTCCCTTTCGGGTTTGGAGGGCTTCCGATACAATTTTCCTTTTTACAAAAATTCAGAAATTCAAAAATTCAAACAAACAATTATTATATATATACTATCTCAATACATTTAAATTTTAAAACAAAACTGAAACTAAACTAAATTTTTCTTTATTCTGATATTTGCGTAGATAAAGTTGAGACGATTACTTTATTATAGCTAAAATAAGATAATTACGTTCTCGTATCGATTTTGGAACAAAATCATGACGAATGATTCGATGATCAAAAATGATGTTGAGTATTTTTAACCTTTAATGTATTGTCGTGTATCTGCATGTCTTATCAGATTTGTATCAATTATGCAATGCTGCTGTGACTGGAATAGATAGTGTTTGGAAGGAATTATTTATAGGTTATATACCGTTTTCAGGAGAAGTTTTAAACCTAACGCAAAGATATGATCCTAATTCGTTTTACATATGTTTAGATATTTTCATGCTGAAAAGATATCAATTAAATTTATTCGTCAAAACAGTCGAACGAATGGATATGTTACGAGATTTGTTTTTCTGACAACAATGATCTCTATAAATGACTCAAGAAAAAAAATCAGAATATATTCATTATTCAAATCATAAAATATTTACGTTCTCGTTTTTTTCTAACGCTCTCAATAGGTCGTGTAACGATCCTTTACAAAAATAAGAACGTTCGATTTGTATGAATTGAAATGTATTGTTTTTTTGCGTTTTTTTTATCTCTATTCCACATCTACTCGTGAAAGTTTTGTTTATTTATGTTTTTATTTACTTTCGTCAGAATTCGTGTCCACTATAACGGTAATTTAACATAATTAACGTATTTTAAAATAACTTTGTACAATATGTATGTGCACTCTTTTAATTAACACATTAATAAAATATTTTTAAATATTACTGTGTACAGCATGGTAAAAATTTTAAGAAACTGTAGTAATTATTAAGATGAGTGCAAATTGTTTAATTACCCTGGATTATAAAATTATTTCCTTCGATGAAAATAAATTTTTATTATTTATATCAGAAGAGTCTAAAAGTTCATGCGCATTTTTGCGAAATTTTTCAACAGTGTAATGCATACGAATTTTTGGACTGACCTAATAAATTTTCGATATCGTAAGCAAGGCTCTAAGCAACATAACCTAAATCTAGGTAAATAGTCCAGGCAACAAAAGGAGAACTTGGTAAATTTAGCTACATTGTAAAAACTTGATATAATGGTAATTCGACGACGCTGAATCGAATGGTGCTATTTTTTTTGCAATCAGATTTTCTGGTAATGAGAAAAAGGGTAAAAAAGGGTAAAAAACGGCCGTATCTTAGAATCTAAGCATTAAATCGAAAAAAGTTTCAAACAAAAGTTGTCGAGAATTGAAAAATACATAAAAAATGTTCTAAGGTGTATCTTCGTATTTGCAAAAATAAGGGAGAAATATTAGTAAAACGTGATTGGAAGTGTGGGGGACAAGCCCCGCCTCTTCGACGGTTTTTACACGCGAGCAAGCTAGTTTGCGTTATCTTAGGGTCTCTCGGTCGTGAATACAAGTGCGAGTGAGAAAAGAAACCGATATTTATCTCTTTCTATTTTTTTATTCGGTAGCAAGAACTTATCGTTTTGACGATCGAGTATCGGGTGTTATGTATATCTATATATATATCGGCGTATAAGCGCGGCATTTTTACAGCGAATCTTGATGCTTATGGCACGCCGTTGATGCATGGCTTGCCCCCTCTCTTACAATTACCTTTCACCTTCATTTTCTCGCTTATTTTTGCAAACACGAAGATACACTTTAGAACATTTTTTATGTATTTTTCAATTATCTACAACTTTTGTTTGAAACTTTTTTCGATTAAATGCCTAGATTCTAAGATATGGCTTTTTTACCCTTTTTTACCCTTTTTCTCATTACCAGAAAATCTGATTGCAAAAAAAATAGCACCATTCGATTCAGCGTCGTCGAATAACCATTATATCAAGTTTTTACAATGTAGCTAAATTTACCAAGTTCTCCTTTTGTTGCCTGGACTAAAAGAAAGTTGTTTGGAAATACATTCGGTAGAGGTTATCAAGTTGTTATAAATGTAGGAATGAGAAATGATCGAATGCTGAGTGAGTGAACAATGAACGAATAGGGTATCAAGTGTCAGCTTATCGCACCGAGACTTCTGGGACATTCCCGAACCGGAGGGAAGAAGCAGATCGGCCAGTCGGGAATGTTATAGCCCAGTCACTGAGAGAAAAATGAATGACGTTTAGGTAAGCCAATACTACAGTTTGATACAATGGTAATTCGACGTCGCTGAATCGAAT
>JACGWG010000057.1:189867-223921 GCA_023678865.1 Polistes exclamans
GGCTTACCTAAACGTCATTCATTTTTCTCTCAGTGACTGGGCTATTATGGAAGATGCGAGAAAGGAAGTAGGTGCATGGTGGGGACTAATGTATAAATTGGGGGGCAATCGGTTGTTAATGGCAGTCGTCATGGTGATAAAGAAAGTCATTACAAAGAGTCGTAATAGAGAGTTGATACAAAAAGTTGATATAGGCAGTTGGTAGAGAGTGAGTGTGTCGGTATTACGGTTACAACAATCAGTTGTTATATGGAGTGTATCACATTACTTAAGAACTTTTGTGAAGCATAGTTATAATGCTAATCCTATCTATCCTATATTAAATATATTATTTTAAGTAGAAGTGACTTTGGTGTAAGTTAATTAATACCTCTGCACCAAAACCAAATCCTACATAAATATCCTCAATTTATGTTACTTTACATAAATTTGCATTAATTATTTTGATGAGATTTAATAATCTTGAAAGTGATACATATTAAAAACGGAATAATCACCTTGGAATAAAGTATGTTAATTATTTGTCGACCGTCTAGTGATGATGCAATAAAAAGATTAATGATTGTGTTTACTAAAGCTGATCTGCCTCGCAAACTTCTTAAAATACTTTTTTCTTGTAAAACATATTGTATTTTTATTAATAAGGGAATATATAATGAATTTTTTCAAAGTATCATTGTAAGTAATTTGTGTTTACGCGTGATAAAAAGCCTCTCGTGTCTACGAACGTAATAAACTGAGCTCTGATTATTGATATTATTTACACTGCGAAATAAAAAGATAAATACGATAGCAAGAAATTAATATCTTTCAAATTGGTCAGGTAAATGTAGATAAGTCTTTCGCATATTCTTGACAAGGATATGCTAACTTCAAATTTGTTCTTCCCGCCATGACAAATAGTTACTTTTTATAAAATTAAAACAAAACTTCTTTTCTCGAATAATTAACAAACATTTATTGTACAATGGGCCAATAGGTTGGTTAGCCTGTCGTAAGGATGTCTAGATTTGTGTTGGTTATGTATGAATCTAGTGATTTACCTCATGGTGAAGTTATTTTTGATCCCCAATTTGGATGCTTGGCGTTGAAGTCGCCAACTGCTATAAATTTATTACCTAATGACTTGAAAAAGTTGTTCCATTGATCGGTTAAAATTTTGAATCTTGGCGATGCATAAATAGCCGAGAATTTAAGTAAATTACCCTGAGTTGTGTGTTAAGGTAATTGTGATGGTTTGAAGGTAATCGTGGGCTGTTTTACTGTGTAGATAATGTTTGATCTCGTTCTTAATAATTATGGAAGTTTTACCAGTAAAGTGTTTTGTGTTGTACATGGTGTAGTATGGAATATTAATATAGTTTCTAATTTGTGAGATAAATTTCGGAAAAGAACAGAATGTTTATGTTGTACGTGTATATGAATGCTTTGGTTTCTTAAATTGGTTTTTGTAATCCGTTGCTGTTCCAGACCGCTATTTTTAATTGTGTATCCATAATTTGCTGTTAAGTAACGTATTTTTTTTATTTATCTTGCGTTTTTTTGATTTTTGTAATTTGTTTGACTTAGCGGGAATCCAGTTATGCGAATCTTTCAAATCTGTATGCATTTCGTTTTCTATAAACGAGTTTCTATTACCAATTTTGATTATTTTCTTTTGTGTATAAGCAAGGTTAGAAGATTATTTTGGTTCCCTAGATGGTTAACTTGTTTCGGTATTTTGAATAATGAATCTGTTTCCGTTATTAACGATTCTAAGAGGTGAGATATTGTTAATTTCCATGGTTAAAGCTTTTTGCCATAGGTTTGAACACGCGATTACTCGCGAGAGTGCACAGTGTTACCTCACTAGGACACTGGTCACTCCACCTTTATATCTACGATGGAAACCTAACGTACGTTATCCTGTATCTCAAGGTATTTATTATTTAAATATTTGTATTCTCGGGAGTGGTAGATAAATACTTCCGTATTTACTAACAATAACCGGAACTGTCGGATGGAGGTATAACTCTTTATCTATTGGATTGGCAAGAAAATAATTTCGATTTTTTAGCGTGAAATAAAAGTCCAATTTTCTATAAAAAAAAATGAACTTTAATCAGTCAAATAACTTCTATTTTGTTCGATGACTTTTTGCCATCTTTCTGGTAACTTTATGATTCCACCTGTTCGAAAATTGCGCCACTCAAACTAGATGACAGCACCTCTCGGATAGCATGATTAAGACGCCGTCTGTTATCGTCGAGAAGAAGACATATCGATTGTTTTTATTGATCAAGGGATCACGCCACTTAACGTGTAAATAGATCATTTGTCCTGTGTGACGTCATCCTCTGCGTGTAGTTCTCCTATTAGTTTTTTTGTCCTCTCTTCCTAACGTGGAATGCGCTAATTGGTTTATTGTCTTTTTCCACTTCCGCTCTGTTCCTCAACTCGAACCGAAAAGTGGCGTGGTCCAGCAGAATCATTTAAGAAGTTAATCTGTGCGGACGTACTTTTAGAAATCTCAGAAAATTGTGCTTCATCTCATAGTCTTCATCTCGCTTCATTCTCATCTCTAACCGTTCCATCTCATCTCACTCTCGCTTTTTCTCATCTAGACCATCCTTGTGTTGTGTCTTTCTAACTGATCATCTCTTTAAACTCTCTCTCATTAAAGACTTCTCAGGTAATCTCATAACCTTTTATCTCTAAATCTGATCCTCTCTTTATACTTTCTGACCTCTCATTTTCGTATTGTTCGTTTTATTAATTCTATCTTTTCTCATACAAAATTCATTACTACATTTTTTCTAACGGCTTCTCGTGCTACGTACTTCCGGTACACGTGGCGTGATATCCGGTACACGTGGCGTAGCTTACCTATTACTATTTATTAAACATATTATAATTTTGTTATCTCTATTTTCTGTTCATAATTTTTAATAAATCTTGTTACACATAAATTCTACCAGAAATTAAGATAATACAGTCCACTAGCCTATCTCGCCCATCTCCTTGTCTTCTCTTAGCGCATCTCTTTCAAAACTAGTAATTTCTCCAACACCACCGCTCACAGAATTTCTGGTCCTTAATAGCAAAAAACTCAACTAACAATAAGAGTGATTTGAGGTCATCGTTATTATTGAAATTTTTACCATTTGAGAAGTTTTGTAAACTTTGGAATAAATGATAATCCGATGGTACAAGGTCGGGGCTGTATGGGGGATGCGACATCACTTCCCAACCAAGCTCCAATAGTTTCGTACGTGTTGCTAAAGATGTGTGAGGCCTCGTATTGTTAAAAAATAAAAGTTAACTGTAATTCAAGTAATCGATTTTCCTTTATTATTTGTGTAAGATATTAAAAAATCTATTATTTCTAATTTTTTTGTAATAAATAATTTTCTCTGTCATGTATATATATAAAAATTATGAATTATGAAAAAACAAAATAAAAACAAATAAAAAAAAATTATTAAAAAAATTTTGCCCATGAAGGATCGAACACTAAATAAGCAGCACGAGAATCGAGAACGCTACTACATACGCTAGCGCGCCACTTGATATACAGTCGCACTTAAAATAATATAAATATGTATAGAAATAAATCAAAACTTTAAAAGCTTTTTTCTCAAAATTGGCTTCGCATTTTGACAAAATACTTTACCACGTTAACACCCTAAACGTATACTACTAATATACCAAAGCTCGTTAAAATCCGTGAGGGCACAACCGTAAGGTCTCCTTGTCAGTGAGAAATCTTCAGAACGAAATTTTTTAAACAAATTCTGACAAGTGCGACCTGTTAAATAATCAACACCATAAACTTCGCATATCTCTTTGTGAGCCTCCGCCGCTTTCTTGCCTTTATGAAAATAAAAAAGTAAAATGTGTCGAAAATGCTTATTTTTGCACTCCATGTTAAAACTAATCATAAACTGACAGTTGTAAACGAAATTATACGAAATTGGTTTTTATAGCGACTTAAAGAACTAAATCTTAAAAGAAAAAAATTCTAACATTGACAAAAGAATAACGAGACAAACATAAAGCTAACTACTGGTGCAAACCGAAATTACTTTCTTGCCAATCCAATAAGTCGACCAAAACTGTATTCAATTTTTACAATACCTTGAAATTTCGATTTTTTAATTATATAATGTATCGTGTGTGTGTGTGTGTGTGTGTAGATCTATTTATATTTAATAAATTATTTATTTTATCGTATATTTTTCCCTCTCTTTGCGCAACATGACAATTAATATTCTCTTACATTTAGAAATTGAAGATATTTTCGGACACATGATCAATATCGTAATACTTACAATATCATGAATACTAGATTGTGACTAAAAAATGTACATAAGACGACAACTAATGACAATCAATGTTTAAAATTAGTTCAAGGAAAACTTCGTTTTCATTTGTTCTTGATTTTATTTCTATGTGTTCAAATACTTCGGTGAGTCATTGTAAGTGATCTGTTGACACGATGTGACTCGTGTAAGTGATTTTATTGACGTTATCTGAAAACACGTTATTGATAATAATTAAAAATGTGTAAAAAAAAGCATAAGAAAGCAACATTAGAAGAGTTAAAAATTATTATAAATTTATTCAAGTAGAATAATTTTTATTCAAAAACAGTTGAAATATTAATATTAAAAGTCTAATGACATTAAGGATTTTTTACAAGCAAAAAAATACATTCCCATTAACGTTTCTGCTAAAAGAAGTTTTACTTCATGAAATATTCATCGATTGAAGAAATTATGAGACCTTGATATTAAGAGTAAATAAAGATAGTAAAAAACTAAGTAAATAACAGCTTAGCATAATTACATATGGTAATTGATCTTCTGATGAAACAATTTATACTCACGATCGATAATGATAATAATAATGGTTATTGTGGAGATGGCAGAGATTCAAGGAGGGATGGATTATAAAGAAAACATCCTCTGACATGCAATCAAACAGTTGTTGTCTTTCGTTCGTTTGGGTTGTGTGATAAATTTTCAACGAGTGCACTTAGTTCTTTCACGTTCGTCGTGTATTATTAATCGAGTATAGTTTCAAGTACTTTAGGTCATAGTTTTAAGTAATATCATTTGTTTATCTTCATATATATATATATATATTTTTCATTTTTAAATATTAATATATAATTAAATCTTATGTTGTCGAAAACAATTCTGTGAACTTCTCACAACTGCGAAGAAAAAAAAGGATCGCGTTAATTCGATTTATTTTTTTTTCGAGAAATTCATCGTTTGACGACTTAATTTAGGTACTAATTAATAGTGATTCGCAATATTTTCGTAGTTTAAATATTAAACACGAAGAAATTCTTTTCGTAAAAGCAAAAATATAGCGGAAAAATAGAATTCTTTCGACATGCATTATATAGAAGTTAAAAAAATACAACGAAAGTACATCGGAACAACATCACATAGTAAAAATGGTACGTTCAGTACTCAAATTGCTAAAGTATTTCGCAGCATTTATTTTCATTCTTAATTATTGTACGGCAAATGAAACGAAAGAATTGAAAATCCGTACGTTGCCAGTTTATGCAATGCTAGCAAACGCAGATCTTTGAAATTTAACTCAATGTTGCAAGAAACTGACTAAATATCGAGAAACCATTAATCAACAATTATTCTGGAGTTTAAAAAATACGTGAAAGTTACGAAAAAATCATTTTTATTATTAGTGATTTTAAATATTATTCCGCAAAATAATAATCACTTATTTAGTTCTTATGTAACTATGAACGTATACATATAAAGAATCGTATTAGGTTGGTGCGTATGAAATGTTGGATTTTAAAGTGAATATATAAAACTTCGTATCTTTTTTCAAAATCTGTTTATTTAATCAAAATAAACTCTATTTGCTTAAATACACCTTTCCCATCGAGATTATAATACACAGATACCTGTCTTAAAGAAATACTGACCTTTAGAATCAATGAACTCTGATATGGACTTTTTCAGACTGTCTTCATTTTTAGACTGTTAAGCACGTAAAAATTGTTTTAAATGTTTAAGAAAATAAAAGTTAGTTAGCGAAAGATCCGGTGAATAAGATAAGTGCGGCAAAATTTCATATTTTAATTTATTTTGAAAAATCGGGCAAATAGTGATGAAAATATGTTTAATTAATCAAACTTATTTTGCTTGGTTAATTAGTGCTGTATCCATTTAACCATTTTGTTCATCTTGCCAATTTCAGAAAGATGTCGTAATATTGTTGTATGGTCAATTTTCATTCTAGAAGCAAGTTCCCTTGTAGATAAAGTTGGATTCGTTTCCACCAATGTTTTCAGAGTATCATTTTTTTCAGACATCTTGGGTCTTCTTTTAATGGGAAAATTCAGGAGACCAAAGTTTTTCAAACCAACGATGCACTTTTCGATGGTTAACAGTATTCTCCCCAAACGTTTGGTTTATATTGTGTGCAAATTTTGTAGCATTATTACCAAGTTTATACTCATATATAAAAATTACACGAATATCGGTTGAATTCATATCCTCACAAAATTTAAAAAAAATTAAAAAATTGAACACTTTTGAGAAAATTTGCTTTATTGAAATGTGACTCTGGCAATGGACATTACGTCCATAAACAAAATTATACCAGAAACGAAAAAATAACGAAAACCGGGGAAAAACGTTCATATATAAAGAAAATCCGACATTTTATATGCACCAACCTAATATTTACGAGCAATCCATATACGTGGGTCACTGATATTTTTATTATTATTTATATTATCACAAATTTATTTTTATTATTCTTCGATTTGAAAAATTTATGCATAAATTAATTCAATTATATTACATATATGACATTTGAAAAAAATGATCTTACCTAATAAATCTTGTCAGGAGTACGAGAAAATATATTTTGATTACATTGAAATAATTAAATGGTTCACGTATGTTCTTGCTCATATCTTTTTTTAAATACAAGTAAGCGACAAAAAAATAACCAAAACGGAAAAAGTTATCAACTGCCATAATCTCATTGTACAATACATTATTTCTTACAGCTCTTGTTTTTATGTTTTTAGTATATCAGAACATCGTAGGCTGTTTGTATTATCATTAATAGGAATGTGAGTACGACTATTAGCTTAAAAACATACAACAACAAGAAAAAATGTTTATTTTTATATTTAATGAAGGACTATCATAAATTATAAAAAAATTTTTAGTTTACATCATTGTAATGAATGTTCCACTTAACAACCATCGATGGTCATCTATTAGATCTTTTACTTCAACCAACGTAAAATCAGCTGAGTATAGTTCGCCTTTAAAAAGAATTCTCTTTTTGAACACATTTTCTAGAAGAATAGAAAGTTGATTCTTCGAACAAGATGCTGGTAAACACATACCGAGTATTATCAAATCCTACGCAAAAAAAAATAAAAATTTTGAATAAAGTTGTTAAAATCACTATTTTGAAATTCAACTTATTTGCGACCACCGAAATGATTTTTTCTTCCTGTGTCGTACATAAAAATTATTTTCGATCGACAAACAAAAGAAATTTGTATTTTATTTCTTTTATCAAGTAATCGATGCAAGCGGCGAGCCAAAGACAGGATTCATTTATGGAAATAATTATTGGTTGGGTAGTAGAAGCCAATGCGAAGATGCAAAAAACAGAGATCTTCTCATATTATCAGAAAAGTTATTACGAAACAATTCGAGATTTCGTGATACCGAAGATGAATTTCCACCTTTTGAAGTGAAATTTTTTGTTGCTAATTTTCAACATAATAGTACTTTGCAATACCACACTGAACTACTCGACGAAGTAAGTTTTTATTAAAAATTAAATTAGTGATTCAAATAAGTTAATCAAATCTTTTGATTTTTTTCTTTCCAGGATTTGATAATACTCGGTATGTGCTTATCAGCATTCTGTTCGAAGAAACAACTTTCTATTCTTCTAGAAAACGTGTTGAGGAAAAGAATTCTTTTTAAAGGCAAACTATACAAAGCCGATTTGACGTTGGTTGAAGTAAGAGATCTAATAGATGACCATCGAGTGTTATTAAGTGGAACATTCATTACAATGACGTAAACAAACAATTTTTTTTATCATCTACGATAGTTCTTCGTTCAATATACAATATTATTATATTTTCTTGTTGTTGTCTGCTGTTAGGATAATAGTTTTACTCACATTCCTATTAATGATAATAGGAACGGCCTACGATGTCCTGATATACCAAAAACGATTGCAGACAACTGACAATTTTCTTCAAGACCGTAAAAATGGTAATTCTCTAGCGATAGGTAAGTTTATTTAATAATTTACAATCCTTTTGTGTGTTACAACATACTTTTGCGCTAATATCATTTCATACAAAATCCTTTGTACGTATCCTATCGTAGTATTAGGTAATACTTTTATATGTTCCAATAATTTTTACGAGAACTTTGCATGAGTCAAATACGTATTTGGTTGACTGATAACAAAAGGATTATTATAGTTACTATCTATGGGTAATCAAATTATTATTTATTATCGTAACGTTTATTTTTATAGATGAACATCAAACGCTAAACGATAATAATAAGGATCAACTGGAAAAATTAAAATACCACAGTTTTTTTTTGTAAAATATTCATAGATTTTTCTGCATATTCGAACACGAAAATAATATTTAGTATTATATCTGAAGATGCTGGTATTCTGGTTATACACGGATTAAGATTTCTTTCGATGATATGGATTATTATGCTGCATACAGTATACTTTTCAATGGATTTTATAGGTAAAGTATAGATAATTCAGATTTAATTTAATTTACTCTCTAATAAGATATTTCAATTAAATTTATGTATGCTTGTATATTAATTCTCTTTTATTTTTTGTTATGTTTATTATAGACAACAGGTCGTTTGTTTGGAAAAAAGTAGATGATTTCGTTTTTCACGTAATACTCAATGGGAATCTGGCAGTAGATACATTCTTTTGTTTTGGTGGTTTTCTTGTCTCCTACTTGTATTTAAAAAAAGTAATGCGCAATAATATACGGGAACCGCATAACTATTTAAATGTAATAAAATTATATTTTCTCGCACTCCTGAAAAGGTTTATTAGATAAGACCATTTTTTAAATGTCATTAATTAATAATAAATATAATATAACTTTTTGATACCAGTGTATGAGTTTGAGTTGATATTTGGCGAACGATATGCAATACTTTGTCATAGTAAGTTTGCTGTTATTTTTATCTTCTATGTAAGGCAACTAACATTTTAATAAACATCTTTTTTTATAAAAAGTTCTTTTTAAGCGAAAATAATTTCAATTAAACAAACTTAACTGTTTTTCAAATACTTCAAAGTAGCAGCTAGTTTGTTGGGTTCATTGTTTACCTCATCGATAATTCTTTCTGGCTATAGATCATAAATTTATGTGCACATTGTACAACACTTACTAAGATATTATTAACAATTGACGTAGATTATATAGTTAAAGTTTTCAGCAAATTAAAATATGTATACAATAGTTGTTAATTTATAAATATTTTAATAAATGAGATTTTTATATAATATTTACGAAGATTATTACTGTTGCGTATCCTACGTAACGAGTGAGTAGGGCGAAGCGCCGGGGCGTGTACGGCCCTGCCAAGGCGTGAGACATGCGCGACAAAGCAGTATCTTTGTTTTTTGTGAAAACCACGGGAGAGCCAAGATCGTTTTAAGGACTCCTTCTTTCTTCTAGCTTGCGCTCTCCCACCACAGTTATTACGCCAATCATATGTATCGGCGGTCGCATTATCATCGGGCTTTTCGGTGATTGGTCCAGCATTGCATCGCTATTTTGTATAAAGCCCAGCGCGTTCTCACGCCTTGGGCACTCTTCATTTGAGCATTCGGCATTCGGCACGCAGCATTCATCATTCATCGATCGTCACTCGTGATTGTTGAGACTTGTGAGAACCACTTTGGGGAGAATTATTGTATTGCGCAATACTACATCATTTAAGGGGTTACATGGGTTTGGGACTTTCAAAAAAATTTTTTTTTTTTTATTTTTTTTTTTTCAATTCTACAATTCATCTAGAATATTGTATTCAATTTTGAAGTCGATAGGAGTAGTAGTTTTAAAGATAGAGCCCTGGGAAGTTCCACTCTTTAATGGCTCTTATACCACCACTCAAATCTTTAAACGCGTTTTTCTCAAAACGCTTTTTCTAAAGTCGGTTGTCAAGATTTCTCGAAAACTATTTAACCGATTTTGATGAAATTTGCTACACGTCTTCGTGATACTATTGACAAGGACTTGGACGAAGGATTTTCGTTTTTTTCATAAAATCGAATTTTAAGAAACCAAAATGTGGTGAAAATTGTAGCGAAATTTGAATGTTCTTGCTAAAAACGTTGCCAAAAATCCAAATTTTAATTTTTTTCTTTTTCCTTCGTCCAGTTTCTAGTTTTAAGTATTCACTAAAAGATCCTATTTTTTCAACAGAAAAACCCCCACCGTTTATAAGTTCTGCTGTCAACGCGAAAACACTTTTTTTCGGTGGGGTCACCGGAAATGACGTCGCAATGGCTGAGTTTAAAATATTTTTCAACCAAAAATTCAGAAAATGTTCTTTAAATATGTATCTTAAATACTATAAAAAGTTTTGAATAAGAATTTCATTTTTTATATAGAAAAAAAAATTGTTGAAAATATGCTATTTTTTCCCGGTGTAAACCCATGTAACCCCTTAAGTTTGGCCAGCGACCAGGGTCAAAGGCGGTCCTGCACGTGGCCAGAATTGTTCTTCTTTGTACGGATTCTTCTTCAACGTTTCAACCAGGGTTTTTATGACGAGCCAAATAAAGCGTACTTGTTAGTACTGACTGGACTCAAATATATTTGTTATTTGTGTTTTATTCTCCTATCCACATTCCTATTAATAAACAATCTCGATATCACCCGTGAGGGCATTTTCGATTCACTATACAATCTACTGGAGTACCGATTAAGGCATCGGTCGCAACAATTACTTTCAACAGGGTAATGATCCTTTACATACTGCAGAAATTGTTAAGAAATAGATTATATACAATACCACTCACAATTTGTCTTCTTCTCTTTTGCTTTCTGTCACTTTGTCTTTTCCTTACATTACTGCAATTTGCCTAGCCAAATATTTATCACAAAAACTGAAAATAGGCCTATCCTACCTTTCATGTAAATTACTGTAAATAATTTCGATTTGTTTTATACTATTGATTAAATGTTACTCCTAGCTTAGTTGTACTACTGCGAAAAAATTTGAATAAAATGTCGTGTCAAGACGTCACAATATACTAAAACTTTTGATTATTTTAAAAAAAGATCCTTACAAATATTAAAATAAACAAACGAAAACCAGGTTTCTGTTTCGATGCATTATAAATTTATGTATCTTTTTTGCTCCATGTTAATCTGAACTCGTGAATAGATCTTCAAAGATTCAGATTAGTCATATGAATATCGTAATATACATATTAAAATTATGCAAATAAATTGTGATACATATTCGTAGTAAGTTCAAATGTAATTTATTAGTAACAGTGTTTTTTACTCGTTAAAAGTAAATCAATGCAAATTATATATCACTAAACATTTCATAGCCTCTCCTCTCTTTCTTACAACTTAAAAAAAATGCCTATGCGCACCTTAGGCACGAATGGGATAATTGCAATACATTTTATCATTCGTAAGAAAATAAGCAAAAAGAGAAGACCGAGAATAGGCTTGAATATGTATTACATGCGTTTTCTCTCTTTTTTGCATTTAAATTCTATCTTGCGTCTCTCTTCCCGACGAATTTATGTGACACATTTATCAGAAGTAACCGTCTGTTTGACCTTCCATTTTTTCTCCTTTGCACGTGAAGAAGTTTCACTTTAAATATTTTATATTTTTTTTATATTTATTGATTTAAGAAACAGCGCATTTACGTTTGTTAGATTATCTCGTCGCAAAATAATGAATATTCCATTTTAAATTACATAAACCGGTAATCGTATAATTAATACAAATTATTATGTTTTCTAACCATCAATCGATTAAATGATTCAACTATTTCCATATTCGCACATATATACAGTGTTTCAAAAAGTATTTGTGAACTTACAAGAAAATACTTTAATTATTTTTATTTTAAGTAATTATTAATTTATATGAGTTTAAATATTCAGATCTTTTCGAAAATTATGAATAAAATAAAATTAAATAAACACTAACTCATAGTGGGTTTCAATACCTATTTATACTTTTGTTGATTATTTATTCTACATTTTTTGAACCAGATTTAGGTAATAATAAAGTATCAAAATAAATTTAATTAAATATTATTGATTTAAATATTGCTTTACAACGATAATAGGTTTTTTGTTTAAAAGTTAAATTATTGAATAATTGAATTTTGTCATTTATTAAAGTAAATAAAATGTTCATTTATTGAGTTTTTAGCTTTTTCCTTATCTTTTCGATCTCTTCTCAATCCAACATGGTGGAGTGTATTTTTAAATAAAATGCTAGAAATCTATTCTCTAAATCTCCAAAAAATTTCTTATATAAAATCAAGAATGATCTTCAAATGGTTAAAGTTTTGTTAAGAATTTTGTACGTATAATCTTAAATGACGTAAATATTTTAAGTTAAATAACGTTTATTTGGTACACTCTGTATATATATTCATAGACATTTATTATTGGTAATATTATATTCGTTATACCCATGAGACCATAAAAATAATATGAACAGCGAATAATAAATGAAACTCAAATTACTTTTGTAATTGTAATAAAGTGTAAATTTGTAATATTTATTTTTAACGAGGTCTTTAGGACGAACTTAAAAACCAAAAATTCTAGATTACAATATAAATTGCTTTCAAATATTTAACAAAATATTTTGAGGTATATTAAATAATACATATATTATATAATATTCTTTAATTGAAGAAACTATGAGTCCTTGATATAAAAAACTAATCGGAATGGAAAACAACAACATTATAAGAAGGTTGTTTATATTATAAATATGAAAGATTTTACGACGTCATAAACGGCGGTCATAATCGTTATGTTAATATTATTTATTTAAATTGTAGAGGCAATTATTAAAGGAGGGATAGTTTATAAAAAGACATCCTCAGAAATGCAATCAAATAGCAGTTGTCTTTCGCTTAGTTTATGTATTTACTTTATAACTAGTGCACTGAGTTCTTTTATATTCGGCTTGCATTATTATTCGCGAGTATAGTTTCAAGTAATATCGTTAATTTATTTTCTTTTTATATTGCTTTCCTTCTATATATTTATATTGTAACAACATTGTATTATTTCGCAATATTTCTGTTCATCCAGTGTAACAACAAAAGTGACAATTTCCAAAAAAGCATATATAAGCGAATAAATAGATTTTTTTCGACGAGTATTATATAGGAGCAAAAAAAAATACAACGAAAGTAGACCAGAACAATATAGCATAGTGAAAATGGCACTTCCAGTAGTCCAATTGCTAAAATATTTCGCAGCATTTATTTTCTTTCTTCATTATTGTACGGCAAATGAAACGAAAGAATTGAAAATCCGTACGTTGCCAGTTTACGCAATGCTAGCAAACGCAGAACTTTTAAATTCAACTCAATGTAGAAAGGAACTAATTGAATTTCGAGAAGCCATTGATCAGCAGTTATTATGGAGCTTAAATGGTACGTGAAAGCTACGAGATAAATTCTATTATTAGAGATTTGAAAAATATTTGGTTGGCAAGAAAGTAATTGCGTATTTTTTCCATAAAATAAAAGTGTTTTTTTTTTCTTACTTGTAATGAACTTTAATCTATGATGTATAGTACATTTTGTTCGATGACCTTTTGCCATCTATCTGACAACTTGAAAATTCCACGCTCGTAGAAAGTCTGATCTCTTTTGGCCAAAAACTGGAGTGCGATTTTACAACGTCATCATCATTAAAAGTTTTATCACGGAGGGAGTTGTCCAGAGATCGAAATAAGTGATAATCCGATGGTGCAAGATCAGGACTATATGGTGGGTGTAACATTAATTCCCAACCAATATCCATCAATTTTTTCCGAGTGGCCAAAGATGTGTGCGGCCTAGCATTGTCCTGGTGAAAATGACACCTTTACGATTGACCAATTCTGGTCGCTTTTCCTTGACTGCTACATTTAATTTGTCCAGTTGCCGACAGTAGACCTCCGAATTAATGGTCTGGTTTCTTGGAAGCAGCTCAAAATACACCGGACCTTTCCAATCCCACCAAATTGAGAGCAGAATCTTTTTTTGTGTGATATTTACCTTTGAAGTAGTTTGCGATGACTCATTAGTCATGCGCCACGATCATTTTCGATTGACATTGTTGTACACAATCCACTTTTAGTCACCAGTGATGATTCGTTTTAAAAACGGATCGAATTCATTGCATTTAAGCAATAAATCGCAAACGTTGATACGTTTTGTCAGATGAACTTCTTTCAAATCGTGCGGAACCCAAATATCCAGCTTCTTAACGAGCCCGACACGTTTTAAATGATTCTCAATAGTTGTATGTGAAACATTTACCTTCTCTGCAATCTCCCGTGTAGTTATGTGACGATCCGTTTCGATGATGGTTTTGATTTCATCTTCATTCGCCTTAACTGGTCGACCTGAACGTTGGTTATCTTTAAGAGAAAAATCTCCACAATGGAATTTTTCAAACCAATTTTGGCATTGCCTTTCTTTAAGGGCTTCATCACCATACACATCACTTTTTTTTTTGCGGCTTGCCTTGCGTTCTTTCCTTTACGGAAATAATAAAGCAAGATATTGCGAAAATGTTCATTTTTGCACTCCATATTAATATTCAAATAAAGAAAGAACATTAAGATAATATCTACGCAATGATTTCATAACGTTAAGTAAGGATTACAGATAACATATATAATAAAAAGAAAATCATAACATTAACGAGTATTATAAAAATGGGAGTGAGACATCTATAATCAAAATCAGCAATTACTTTCTTGCCAAACCAATACTATGCTTTAATTATTTACGCTGGCAAACAATTCACCGACGCGTGTACCATAATGGTCCAGTGGTTCTCAACTTGCTGGGAGGCGTCACAAAGTATTCGATGTCTCAGAAAAATCGAAAAAAGATTTATATTTTCTAAATTAATTTATTGTCGACTTTCGACTTTTTGTAGTTTTGTGAAGGGAATATAGAGCATCGATTGATTATAAAAAATTATACAAATATAAATATTAAATTTATTTATTAATAATCACATGCAACGTGTGGTATCTTTTGAAACAGTCTGGAACATGTAATGGTACAAGGCTTTTGTTAAATTCCCATACAGTTTCACTGCGTTTTTTGTGTTTGGTACACACTCTACACCTTTGCTGTGGTTTTTTATTTGCATTTGTGGGTGGAATATTTTTCGGGTAATGTCCCCATTGCGTTGTTTGTAAACGATTGAGTGTGCTTCCAAGAGACATTGTTTCGCGTTTTTTATAATCGGGAATACACACAGCTTGTAATAATTGCTCTGCCACATCTAATCGAAATTTCTGGAAGAAAAATTTCTTACTTTTTGTTATATTCATTTTCTTACAGAATAAAATATAAGAATTAAGGGGTTATACGCAGTTAGAATTTTCAAAAAATCGTTTTTTTTTTTTTCATTTTCGGAATAAACATATATTTGAGTATATTCTCTGAAAATTTGAAGTCAATCCGATAAATACTTTCGGAGATATACCTGAATTTGTAAGGCCACGTCAGAGTATGTGTAAACTACTTCTGAAACTTTAAACGCGTTTATCTCAAAACTGTCATTTCAGAGTCGGTGAGCAAGATTTCTCAGAGATGGCTCAACTAATCGGGCTGAAATTATACCACAATCTTTTTAGATACATTCTTCAAGTATTGAACGAAGGAATAAGATGTAAAAAATTTTTTACTATTTTTTTTTGACAATTTAGAGCGAAAATTTTCATCGAAAACGAAAAATTTTTTTTCAAATTGCCGCCATTTTGTCAAAAATAAAAATTTTGTTTATTCCTTCGTTCAATACCTGCATCTATCTATCCTTTAAAAGAATTCACCTTTTTTTTTTATTTCAAATAATCCAAACTGACGAAATCGTGCTCACTGCCGAGTACCTTTTTTTGGAGGTCGTTCGGGAAATCGTCTGCAGAGGCGGTGCACATCAATATTTTGACACGAGTAATACACAATTATATTCTTCAAAGTGTGCTCTTTCAGAATTACTATCACTTGTACTTAATAAATAAAAGCTGTGTCCACAAAAAAATCGTAAAAAAATGTTATTTTTGAGCCTCGCAACTGCGTATAACCCCTTAAAAAGCGCAACATCACAACGTTCCGCGTTTGTTTGTGATTAATACTTTCTTTTAGATAGATTTTTGTAACGATAGTAATAGGTATTAAACTTCTCTGCATTAGTTTTAAGAATCTCGAAAACTGAAACTGAAATTTAAATGTATACTGATATGAGTCCAAAACCCCTGCAGGAGATGATACTTTAATAGGAGTTATTGTAAAAAATTATTTATAAATAATTAAGATGCATTCTTTTTTCAATTCTTTTGATAGAATATTAATGCACATGGTTTCTTTCCAGTGTGAATAAAAAGAAGATGGTGTCTTCCTAAATCTTTCATGATTTCAGTGTCATTGATTTTATCTTATCGTTGTTGAAAATAATACATTCTCTCTTTCAGTAAAATGAGTGATCACCTATGCGGAAAGAATAAGTTTTCTAATGCTTTGAATAAATATTTTTCAATAGAATTATAATATTTATTTCTTACAAAAACAAGATTATTATTTTAACTTTTAACAGATTCATGTCTTGCGTATTCCTTGTAACTGTGGTTGAATTCTATTCTCCTAATAATTGACATGGAATCTTTAGGAAGGAGAAATTAATTTTAAAAAATCATTTTATCGTTAACAATTGGAAAATGAAATTTATATGCATAAATCCGACGATGCTATAATGGAATCTTTTTTTTGGGTGTGTTACTGTCTTTGATTGGAATAAAAAATGTAGAGCTGCATAATCACAATTAGCTAAAACTATTTAAGAAAGTAGTTTATGTATGAAATATAAAAAATATAAACAGAGAAGCAGAGTACCATAAATTGTATTAAAAAATAATTTTACGCAGTAAAGTATTTTAATTGAACAGAATATTGCTATTCTAGTTACTATTGTCTGTTATAATATCAGGATAAAGAGAACAATTTTCAATTTATCGATATTCTTAGATTAAAATCAGAAAATTGTCATCGTATGGTTAAAGCATAAAAAAAATCGCAGAGCATAATCTCTAATTTATTCATTTTCAACCTAAATTGGTAATGACTATAGAGAGGAAATTAAACGAATTACAACTAATAAATAATAATACATATCTAAATTAACCTCAAAAAATACTTTTCTTACTAATATTCACAAATAATCAATATTTTTGAAGATTGTTGTAAATATAGAAATATCAGAATATAGGTATCACTCCTCCCTAAATGTAAGGAAGATTTGTCGACTTACTTCATGCAGTTAATTTGAAATTGTTGTGCCCGCGCATCGTAAATATAGACAAACTTCATGGTGTGATTTTAAATTTACTCTCATCATTTATTCCCAAACGCGGCAATAAAAGTATAAGATCAAAAATAGTTTCATAATTTTACAAAAATTGCATTACGCTCAAAACTTGAAATTAAAAGAAAAGCAAATTTTTTTTCGAGGATCTTATAAACCAATATAGCTTATATCTTTTTTCAGAAGCTATTATAAGTCCTCAAAACATATTTAAAATTTAAATCAATCGTTTTAGTGTAAATCCTGAGAAATCTTGATTTTTGGATATTTGGCTTTTTCTTAACAATCAATTGAGTTAGGAATCTAAAACTTTCAGGATTTTATTATTGCTTTTTAGTACTTACATATTCTTTAATTATCATTAAATTATACCCCTATGGCCTTTCAAGAAAGTGTGTATATTCATATAGGCGGCATAAAAATTCAATTTTCTATTAAAAAATCAGAATAAAAGTGTCCAAATTTGTAATAATATACAACGATACTTTCTTTGGATGAAAAATCTTTAAAAAGTGTTCATTTTCCATTTATCAATGGTATTTTCCTCTAAAAAATTACATTAGATAAACAAAACGATGAAATTTTAATTAATGTTTATTTGTCAAGTAATGGATGCGAGCGGTGAACCAGAATCAGGATTCATCTATGGAAATAATTATTGGTTGGGTAGAAGAAGCCAATGCGAAGACGCAAAAAACGGGGATCTCCTCGTATTATCGGAAGAGTTATTACGAAACAATTCGAGATATCGTAATATTAAAGATGAATTACCACCTTTTGAAGTAAAATTCTTTGTGGCAAATTTTCGACATAATAGCACTTTACAAAACCACGTTGAAATACCCAAGGAAGTAAGTTTCTATTCAAAATTAAATTAGTGATTTTAATACAAGTTTATTAAATATTTTGATTTTTTTTTTTCGTAGGATTTGATAATACTTGGTATGTGCTTACCAGCATCCTGTTCCAAGGATCAACTTTCTATTCTTCTAGAAAACAATTTGAGAAAAAGAACACTTTTTAAAGGCGAACTATATTCAGCTGATTTTACCTTAGTTGAAGTAAGAGATCTAATCGATGACCATCGATGGTTATTAAGTGGAACATTCATTACAATGATGTAAACTAACAATTCTTTTATAATTTATAACAGTCCTTCGCTAAATATAAAGATAATTATGTTTTCTTGTTGTTGTCTTTTTTTAGGCTAATAGTTGTATTCACATTCCTATTAATGATAATAGGAACGGCCTACGATGTCCTGATATATCAAAAACGATTGAAGAAAAATGACAATTTACTTGAAGATCGTGAAAATGTTAATTCTTTAACGATAGGTAAATCATTTTAATAATTTTCAATCCTTTTGTTTCAACATACTTTTAAACTATTATCATTCCATAAGAAACTATTTATACCCATTTTATCTTCGCATTGGTGATTAGTAACGAATGGATTATTATACTTAATTCTTATGGATAAACAAATAATAATGATTTAATATCAAAACGTTTATTTTTTTAGAAGAACTTCAAACGATACGCGATAATAACAACGATCAACTGGAAAAATCAAAATACAGCAGTTTTTTTTGTAAAATATTACTAGCATTTTCTGCATATACGAACACGAAAATGATATTTAATATAAAATCTGAGAATACTTCTTTACTGGTTATACACGGATTTAAATTTATTACAATGGTATGGATTATTTGGTCACACTCATTTCTTTATGTGAAAGATTATTTTGGTAAGTTTTTTAGTAATTATTGTGTTTCAATCTAATTTATAATAATATAAAGGATCTCATTTAAATTTGTCTTTATTATTTTATTTTTCATTTTTAATTTTTATTTTAAGATAATAAACGATTATTTATGAGAAAATTAGAGGGGTTTTTCGGACAAATGATTTTCACTGTATCTGTCTGAGTTGATACATTTTTATTTTTTGGTGGCTTTCTGGTTACTTACTTGTATTTAAAGAAAGATATGGACAAGAGTATACGTAAACCGTTTAATTATTCTATTAGGATAAAATTATATTTTCTCGTTATCGTAAAAAGATTTATAAGGTAGGACAAGTTCCTAATATTTATAATTTTTCAAAATATTAGGATTAATTTGTGCATAAGTTGATTAATTCTAAAGCTGATAAGTGAAATTTCGGTATAGTATTAATAATAATATTTTTGTTGACCAGCATATTAGTCGCTAGTAAATACAATCCTTTGTTTTAAAGGTCCATATATGGCTGGACGCTAACATAGGATAGTAAAGAAATATTAGTTTAATTAATATTGATAATATAGTAATATTAAATATATCTCACTTATTTTTTACTACTTCTACTGTTTTAGATTGACACCGACTTACTTAATATTAATCGGATTACAGCAAATTAATACAACGTGGTATAGCAAAACCTCGGTGTTTTATATAACGGAAGCTTCACACGAAAATTGTCCGAAATATTGGTGGAGAAATATTCTTTATATTCAAAATTTGTTTAGTCTACAGGATATGGTAAAAACCAATGATTATAGCAATTTGAAATATTCGTGTATAAATTAATTATTATTAGCAATATTATTATTTATCTATATCAATATTTGCAGTGTATGACTTGGAGTTGGTACTTGGCAATCGACATGCAATATTTTGTGATTATAACTTTTCTGTTATTCTTATCTTCCAGGTAAAGATCTTTATATAATACTAAACATATTTGTATATAAAAAATAATTAACAATCGTAAACAATCTTATTTTAGCAACCATAATTCTATTCCAGGTACTTCAAAGTAGCATCCTGTTTGTTGAGTTTCATGTTTACCTTATCGATAATCCTAACTGGTTATTTTGTCTACATCTATGACTACGAAATTGCGTAAATATCAATGTTTATAATTATACAAATTAAAACATTTAATTCTTTCGTTACTAGCGGCTTGCATATTAGTCATCCATATAATGGCTCATATATAAAACTAGTGCAATCATTTACATAGGTTATTAGTTTATAAATTATATTTATAGGTTTAGTGATACATATATATGAGCGAATTTATATGGAATGATACTTTTAGCCTAATAAGCTGTAATGGTAGAGTTATTGAATCAATAAATAACAATTTTTTGCATTACAGTTTTGACAGACAATACAGTCTTGCAAAAGAGCTGTACTATTCACCATTGGTTAGGATAGGACCTTACCTAGTTGGTGTGATCACTGCTTATATTGTTTTAAAATTAAAACACAAATTATTATGGAAAAAAGTAAACGAATATTCTAATCGCTTATCGCTTAAAAATACTACATGATCGAACAATTTTTTTGATAATGGTTAAGTTGACTCCCATGTTAATAAATGTATTTTAGAGAACAATAATACTATTTTGGATACTCGGCAGTTTGTGCAATCTAATAGTACTCTTTGGATTATATCAGAAAAGGATATCAGGTTTAGCTACTGTTTTTTACACTGCTCTCGGTAGAACTGTGTGGGCAATTGGTATAGCATGGATATTAATAGCGTGTTGTACAAATAATGGAGGTATAAATATATATCTGATTTGATTGTTTAACTCGACATTAATAAATTCCTATCGTCATTAATCAAATTAATTCATATTTTAGGTATAGTGAATCGTATTCTTTCGTGGAAGGTTTGGATACCATTAAGTAGGTTAACTTTCGGAGCTTATTTAATAAATCCAATTATTATAATTTCTGTGAACTTATACAGTGAAACTTCCCCTCACGTTGATTTTCTCACAAACGTATGTATTATTATTCTTGTTTGTTTAAATTGAAAGATTTATATGAATTTTAATTAACTGCTTTTTGTTTTTATTATGTTTTTTTGTTTTGTCTAACAGTTGATTTTATGTGTGGGATACGTAGTGGTAAGTTACATCTGTGCTTATGTGGTATCTTTGATGTTCGAAATGCCGTATGTTTCCTTGATGAAGGAAGGAATGAGTAACTTAAAAAGGAGAACATGATTCTTTTTTTTTTAACTGTCGATACTTTTGTTCTATCAGTTATTAACGATCACGATGAAAAAAGCAAAATAAATACAGTCACTCACAAAAGTACTTTAAGACTTTCCTTAAAATAATTTATTAGTTATAATAATTATTTTTTATACGACACTTACCGACATATTATTACCACTGGAGAGAAGTATGACTCTCTAAATTTTATATATGTAATATTTAAAGCAAATCGAAAAATATATTTATAATAGTTATGTTTTTATAATTATTTTAATAAATATAATTTTTATTTCATATTTACAAAGATTTTCATCTTAAAAATGATAATGATCCTGTAAATTCTGCTGATATTGTTATGAATAAGATTATATAGAATACAACTCTTAGTTTGTTTTCTTGTCTTTTGCTTTCATTTACTCTGTCTTTTGCTTAAACTACTGCAATTTTTCTTGCCGAATATTTATCAGAAAAACAAAAAATAGCCCTATTTTGCCATTAATGTGAACTACTCTAATAACTTTGATTTGTTTTACACTACTGATTAAATGTTACTCTTAGCTTAGTTGTAAAACTGCGAAAAGATTTGAGTATCTTATATGAAAGGATACTTAAAAGTATTAAAATAAGAAAATGAAAGCCAGGTTTCCATTACGACGCACTAATAATTTAGTTTTCTTATTTCGCCATCTGAATCTATCTACGTGGTTAGATTTTCAAAGATTCAGATCAATTGTATGAATATTAAAATTATGCAAATAAATTGTGATATAATACATACTCGTAGTTAGTTTAAATGTAATTTAATAGAACAGTGTCTTTTGCTTGTTGAAAACAAATCAATGCAAATTATATATCACTGATCATTTTATAGAGTCTCCTTTCTCTCCTGCAACTTATGTAGTGGAATGATTGCAACACATTCTATCATTCGTAAAAAAATAAGCAAAAAGAGAAAACCGAGAATAGGCAATAATATGTAAAACATGCTTTGTCTCTCTTTCTCGAATTTAAATTCTATTTTGCGTCTCTTTTCCCGTCCAACTTATGTAACACAGTAACCACAAAAAACCGTCTGTTCGACTTTTCATTTTTTCACCTGTGCGCGTAGACAATTTTAACTTCGAACATTTTATTTTTATTTAGAAATCATTCAATTACAATGCTGCGCATTTACGTTTGTTGCTTTTTTGTCCTCGCAAAAAAATGAATATTCCATTTTAAAATAAATAAACTGGTAATTGTCTAATTAACGCAATTTATTATGTTTTCAAAAAATCGAACGATTGAATGATTCAACTTTTTTCACATTCGCCCATATATACAATGTTTCAAGAAAGTATTCGAACACCAACAATGAAATACTTTCTACATTATCAGCAGTATTAACTGATTTAAGAGTATAAATTAAGTTTCTTTTAAAATTAAAAGAAAAAAAAATTTAATAGTCACGTACTTTGAGTTGGTTTTAATACCTATTCATACTTTTGTTGATTATTCATTATGTATTATACAGTATCGTACTTTATTTAAGGGCGCCATAGTATATAATTTTTTGAGAAGAATTTGTTCTGTATTTCATTTTTTTTAAGATATTTTAAATGTAGTACAATAAAACTTTAAAAAGACAAATTAATCTTTCAAAAACGATTTAGGTAATAATAAAATATGACCATTTATTTAATTAAATATTTTTGATTTAAATATTGCTTTGCAGCGATAATAGGTTTTTTGTTTAAAAGTTAAATTATTGAATAGATGAATTTGGACATTTATTAAAGTAAATTAAATGTTCATGTATAGAGTATGTAACTTTTTTTTAATGTTTTGATCTCCTCATAATCCATCATGGTGGATTGTATTTTCAAATAAAATGCTGGAAATCCATTCTTCAAATCTCAACAAAATGCTAACACAAAATCAAGAATTATCTTCAAATTATGTGCAACCTTTTGTTTACAATTATGCACGTATAATCTCAAACGACAGAAATATTTTAAGTTAAACCAGGTTTATTCATAGACGTTTATAATGATAAATCTCTCGATTAATCTTACTTTTTATCCACGAGAAAAGCGAAATAAGAGCAACGTAAACATTGCTTGATCGAGTTCGTTTGGCGTGAAAATATGACCGAAAAAAAGGAAAAATTAAATGGTAGAGTCAATATTTTTATATTCGATAAAAATAATATAAACTTATGCTTATTAGCTTGTGCTTATTACCGTGATCATACAGTTGTACATGTTTTTGAATTTTTGTTGGGGGGGGGGGGGGTTTTACCTTACAGGATTGTAAAAAAAAAGATCCTATATTCTAACGACTAATAATACTTATCAGGAGAAGTACGAATTGTCCAGTTATCTACTTGTTTCGACAAAGGACGAAACACAGCGAAAAAAACAAATACCAAGACATTTTAATTACTGTTTACAATTCTTTCAAATGTTTGAAAAAATCTTTGATGGAAAAGGTTGCATTATTTCAGGCAAAAAATGTAAAACATAAATGATTTTTTTATTGTCCTTTTTTACAAGAATATTGTAGAACATAACAACACGGTTTTAATCGGCTTCCTCACTACACCATTCAGATTATTTATTCTCAATTTAATATGATCAATTTTAGCACTTATAGTATATCAACTTAATTAATTTTAACAGAAGAATATTTTTCTTTCATTGGAAATATTAAATTCCTTATATCCCCATAAAACCTTTAAAATAATAAAAACAGCGATTAATAAATGAGATTTAATTGACTTTTGTAGATAACAAAGTGTAAATTTAATATTTATTTTCGTTGAGGTCTTTAGGTCGAACTTAAAAACCAAGTTTTTAGATTGCAATATAAATTTCTTTCCAATAAATAACAAAACAATTTGAGGTATAATAAATATTCTAATACACTCTGTTAACATTTAGGATTGCTTAGATAAAAATACATTTCTTTTAACGTTTCTGCTAAAAGAAGTTCTACTACATGTAATATACTTTAATAGAAGAAACTATAAGTCCTTGATATAAATAACTAATCAGAATAGAAAGTAACAGTGTTACATGAAGGTTGATTATATTAGATAAAATAAAATATCTTAAGATCATACTAATAACGCTCATAATCGTTATGTTAATATTATTTATTTAAATGGTAGAGGCAATTATTAAAGGAGGGATAGTTTATAAAAAGACATCCACAGAAATGCAATCAAATAGCAGTTGTCTTTCGCTTAGTTTGTGTATTAACTTTATAACTAGTGCACTGAGTTCTTTCATATTCGTCTTGTAATATTATTCGAGTATAGTTTCGAGTAATATCGTTTATTTATATTCTTTTTATATAACTTTCCTTCTAAATATTTATATTGTTACAACATTGTATTATTTCGCAATATTTCTGTTCATCCAGTGTAACAATAAAAGTGACAATTTCCAAGGCAGCATAAATAAGCGAATAAACAGATTTTTTTCGACGAGTATTATATAGGAGCAAAAAAATAATAAAACAAAAGTAGACCTGAACAATATAACATAGTGAAAATGACACTTCCTGTAGTGCAATTGCTAAAGTATTTCACAGTATTTATTTTCTTTCTTAATTATTGTACGGCAAATGAAACGAAAGAATTGAAAATCCGTACGATGCCAGTTTATGCAATGCTAGCAAATGCAGAACTTTTAAATTCAACTCAATGTAGAAAGGAACTGATTGAATTTCGAGAAGCCATTGATCAGCAGTTATTATGGAGCTTAAAAGGTACGTAAAAGCTACGAAATAATATCTATTATAAGAAATTTTTAATATTATTGTGAAAAATAATTATTTATTATACTATAAACGATATTTTTGAAATGATTATTTTATTGGGCAAAGATTTAAATAAAAAAGTTCAGAAGTAAACGAAGGAGAAATATTATAAAGATACAAAATTTCCTCTTTTTTTAAATATTTTTTCACAGGAAATGGATTGTCCAAATATGATTCCAACTTTGTATAGCTTTCATTTACCATTCCGATTATTTATAAATAAAATTTCATTTTTCTAATTTATAACTGTAGTTGACAGTTCATTTTAAGTCTTCTGGAAAGTTTATATTTTTAGTTGCAAACAATGTATGTATTCTAGCATCGACTGTAACTATATGAAACAAAAAAAAAATTTTTTAAAGTTAACATTAATATGCTGTCAGTAAATGTTCATATAAGTTGCATACAAATGCAAAGTTTTCTACATAAAGCGAAATAGAAAGCATAAAAAATTATATTTATTTTAGACGTCCCTTCTTATTCAAAAAAAAACCGTTTAAAAATCAGCTTTTTTGCGACTACCTAAACGGTATTTTCTTCATGAGTCGCACATAAAAAATATTTTCGATCGACAAAATAAAGATATTTGTATTTTATTTCTTTTATCAAGTAATTGATGCGAGCGGTGAACCAGAATCAGGATTTATCAATGGAAATAATTATTGGTTGGGTAGTAGAAGACAATGCGAAGATGCAAAAAACAGAGATCTTCTCATATTATCGGAAAAGTTATTACGAAACAATTCGAGATTTCGTCCTTTCGAGGAAGGATTTCCACCTTTTGAAGTGAAATTCTTTGTTGCTAATTTTCGACATAATAGCACTTTGCAATACAACCTTTTAATACCCGAAGAAGTAAGTTTTTATTAAAAATTAAACCTGTGATTTTAATAAGTTAGTCAAATCTTTTGATTTTTTTCTTTGCAGGATTTGATAATATTCGGTATGTGCTTACCAGCATCCTGTTCCAAGGATCAACTTTATATTCTTCTAGAAAACGTGTTGAGGAAGAGAACTCTTTTTAAAGGCGAACTATATTCAGCCGATTTTACGTTGGTTGAAGTAAGAGATCTAATAAATGACCATCGATGGTTATTAAGTGGAACATACATTACAATGATGTAAACTTACAATTCTTTTATAATTTGTAATAGTACTTCATTAAATATAAAAATAATTATGTTTTCTTGTTGTTGTCTTTTTTTAGGCTAATAGTCGTACTCACATTCCTATTAATGGTAATAGGAACGGCCTACGATGTCCTGATATACCAAAAACGATTGAAGAAAAATGACAATTGTCTTCAAGACCGTACGAATGTTAATTCTCTAACGATAGGTAAGTTTATTTAATAACTTATAATCCTTTTTTGTGTTACAACATACTTTTGCGCATACATCATATCTTACAAAATCCTTTGTACGTATCCTATCGTTGCATGAGGTAATACTTTTATATTTTCTAATAATTTTTACGAGACCTTTGCATTGGTCAGATACGTATTTTGGTGACTAGTAACAAAAAGATTATTATAGTTAGTACTTATAGATAAACGAATAATTATTTGTTATCGTAACGTTTATTTTTTTAGATGAACTTCATACGCGAAACGATAATAACAAGGATCGACTGGAAAAAATAAAAAACCACAGTTATTTTTGTAAAATACTCATAGCTTTTTCCGCATATTCGAACACGAAAATTATATTAAGTATGAAATATGAAGATGCTGGTATTCCGGTTATACACGGATTAAGATTTTTTTCGATGATATGGATTATTTCGCTACATACAGCTTATTATTCTAAAGATTTTCTTGGTAAAGTATAAATACTTCAGATTTAATTTAATTTACTCTCTAATAAGATATTTCAATTAAATTTATGTATGCTTGTATATTAATTCTCTTTTATTTTTTGTTATGTTTATTAAAAGACAATAGATCGTTTGTTTGGAAAAATTTAGATGATTTCCTTTTTTACGTAATATACAATGGGAATCTGACAGTAGATACATTTTTTTGTTTTGGTGGTTTTCTTGTCTCCTACTTGTATTTAAAAAAAGTAATGGGCAAGAATATACGGGAACCGCATAACTATTTAAATGTAATAAAATTATATTTTCTCGCACTCTTAAAAAGGTTTATTAGGTAAGACCAATTTTTTGAATGCTAAATATCTAATATAATTGATGTAATTTATGCATAAGTTTTTCTAATCTGAGGACAATATAAACAATATTTTGATTATACAAATAATATTAAAAATATTAGTGATCCTTATATTGCTTTTCCCTAAACACAATTTTTTGTTCGAAGACATATATATTTGTGAATAGTAACATACGGGCTTAATAAACGATTTCAAAATATTATTAAAAAAATAAAAAAAATGAATATATTTGTTATGAGTAATTAATAAATAAATGAGTAAAAAACAGTACGGTGGTGAAGAAAGTAATCTCAAGTAATTTTATGTGTAACAATCAATGAAAATTAGAAACGCTGTGTTCAAATTCCTTGAAAAGATTCGGTCAAACTACAAAAAAACTTTTAATGGTCCGTTTATAATGCAGGGAGGTGGAGGTTAGAAGTATATTCAAGCTAAGAGAAAAAAATACGAAAACTTAAGGAAGAACTAAGAAAGTTTTAGTAATTAACGGTTTTGGGCAGTTTATCCATTGTAAATGTGACATTAATCCGCGAGTATTGATTCTTATACTACAACGAATGTACATATTTCCCGAATATTCGATCTGTATCTTTATTTTATAGAAGCTCAATTGACAACAGATAAACGGTTCTAAGATCTTTAATTTTAATCGTATTATTAAAATGTATGTAATTATTAAATATGTGTATATTTTAATTTACCTAGTCTGTATTCAATTTTATTTACTTAGATATCTGAATACCAAAGATTTATGGATTTTTACATAAATTGAATCAAAATTAGAATTAGAATTATTTAGAATATCTCACTTACTTTTTGATACTTCTGCTATTTTAGATTGTCACCTACTTTCATGATATTAATCGGATTACTACAGTTAAATGTAACGTGGTACAGTAAAACATCGCTCTTTTATATAACGGAACGTTCACACGAAACTTGTCCGAAATATTGGTGGAGAAATATCCTTTATATTCATAATCTTTTTAGTCTACAAGATATGGTATGGGCCTATGTGAATAGCAATTTTGAAAATTGTCCTATGAATTAGTTAATAATAGATACATTATTACTTATCAATATCAATCTTTGCAGTGTATGAGTTGGAGTTGGTATTTGGCGAACGATATGCAATACTTTGTCATAGTAAATTTGCTGTTATTCTTATCTTCCAAGTAAGGAAACTCACATTTCAATAAACAATTTTTTATATAAAAAGTTCTTTCTAATTATAATAATTTTAATTCATCGAGCATAATTTTATTTCAGATTCTTTAAAGTAGCAGCTTATTTGTTGGGCTTATTGTTTATCTCATCAATTATTTTTTCTGGCTATATATCATACGTTAATAATTATATTCCTAGGTAAATATAAATAATAATTAATATACATATTTCTGTGGTAATGTATAATAAGAGAGCATTCTACAGAAAGTTTACTTAAAACGGGAATTGAATATAATGAGCAAGTATTTAACAGATTATTGTGTCATTTTACTGAAAGCAAAGATGATTTCTTCAAAGATGAGGAAATCTAAAGCTGTTGTAATTAAAAAAACCGTGAAAACTTGAAATTTCTATCTTTCTGCTCTCAGTAATATATCAACAGTCAGATGCAATTAAATGCATTAAACTCATTCGTCACTAGCGACTTACTGACTTACTAGTGATTCAGGAAAGTATCTGAACACTAGCTATGAAATATTTTATTAATTATAATAACTACAGTTTACGACATTTACTAACATATTATGAACATTGGACGTATGTATGACTCTGTAGATTATATAGGTAAAGTTTCAAGACAATCGAAATATACATATGATTAGTTATGATTTATTTGGTACAAACGAAAAGATTGCTAAAAAAAAGTGTTGTAGAATATACTTATTATAATTAATAAAATTTTTCATGGCAGTTGTTCAAATACTTTCGTGATTCACTGTATACTAGGTCTTTCAATTAACTATACCAACTTAAATATATATTTTTTTTCTACGATAGAGAAAAATGTCTGATATCAAAAAATTTTCTACTCGTAGAAACCGAAGTAGTTAAATGCCGAATTTTTTTTCAAAGTCATTTTTGTCAAAATTTTCAGGTCATCGTATTTTTCTTAAATGAATCTGCATACTTTTAGTAAAACAGTCTTATAGCTATTAAAAACCGAATCCAACAAGGTGCAGTTTGTTTAAATTTATGTTACTTTTGACAAAAATTTTTGGAAAATGTTTGTTAATCACTTCAGAACCCGCTTGAGAGACGGTAAATGAATTTAAGGTGGTCTAGTCAAATGAAAGACTCTATATATAGGCTGTTTTCTATTTGAAGATAAATATGTACGAGCGAATTTATATGCAATGATACTGTTAGCCAAATACGCTGTAATGGTAGAGTTATTGAATCAATAAATTAACAATTTTTTGCATTACAGTTTTGACAGACAATGGAGTCTTGTAAGAGAACTGTACTATTCACCATTGGTTAGGATAGGACCTTACCTAGTGGGTGTGATCGCTGCGTATATTTTTTTGAAATTAAAACACAAATTATTATGGAAAAAAGTAAACGAATATTTTAATCGCTTGTCGCTTAAAAATACTACATGATCGAATAATTTTTTTGATGATTTTGATATAGACTCCAGTGTTAATAACTGATTTTAGAAAACAATAATTTTTTTTTGGATACTCGTCAGTTTGTGCAATCTAATAGTACTCTTTGGATTATATCAAACAAAAATGTCAGTTTTGGCTGCTGCTTTTTACGTTGCACTCGGTAGAAATGTATGGGCAATTGGTATAGCATGGGTAATAATAGCATGTTGTACAAATAATGGAGGTATAAATAAATATCTCATACGATTGTGTTTAACTTGACAGTATTACTTTCTTATCGTTATTAATTAGATAATTTTGTATTTTAGGTATAGTGAATCGTATTCTTTCGTGGAACGTTTGGATACCATTAAGTAGGTTGACTTACGGAGCTTATTTGATAAATCCAATTGTTATATTTTCTGTGAATTTATACAGTGAAACTTCTTTTCATTTTGATTCTCTCGCAAACGTATGTATTATTCTTTCTTTTTTGTTGAAATTGAAAGATTTATATGAATTTTTATTACCTGCTTTTTGTTTTCATTATGTTTTTTTGCTTTGTTTTGCAGTTTATTTTATATGTGGGATACGTAGTAGTAAGTTACATCTGTGCTTACGTGTTATCGTTGATGTTCGAAATGCCGTATGTTTTCTTGATTAAGGAAGGGATGAAATACTTGAGCAAATAACATGAGTATTTTTGTAGTTATACTTCTTTTGGCGCTTTAGGGAAAAAGTGATGAGTGCAAATCCTTACTTTGCGCGGGCACATCGACATGAAATTATTTGCATAAAGTTAGTCGAAAAATCTTCATTAAATAAAGTATGATATTTATATTCAAGATATTTATTCTGGTATTTCTACACACAAAACACGTTTCTTATATCGATATAATAAAAAATTACCTATTTATGTGTTTTTAATTATTACATACGGTTGTGATTCATATTAAAAAAGTTTGAATGTTTTTAAAAACATTGATTTTTTTGTAAATATTAGTAATAAAAATTGTTTTTATAATGTTTTCTAAATTAATTTTGTATCATTGAGTTTAACTAACAATTTGATAACGATTCTACTAGACTATTTGTATCATATTTTAGCTATCATAGGCCTCTTGTAACTTCACGTGTGTGAAATAATTACGCACACACAAACATTTCAATATGTATTAATTGTATATATAGTAATATTAAAGGTATTTAAATTATTTGAATTATCAACCACACAGGGTTTTTATGCTACAGGGATTTTCCCTGACGAGCCAATAAAGTATTATACCTTGTAGTATTAGCTCAACCAAGTGTTTTATTTCTTATTTCTTATTTTAATTAATCCCTTCTTTTTTTCCTCATGTATAAATAAATAAATTAGATTATACTTATTAATTTAACCTTTATCAATCGTATTTAATATCTTAATTTTATTATTTTATCGTCTTTTCTAAAAATGCAGAATATATTGGCACGCGGGTTTAAATCTTTGGTATTATTTTTGAGGTTATATTTTGTTTTGGTACTTACGTGCGTACGTAAGTATACAATCCAGAATTTTTTGAGTTTTCGTGCACTTTTTTTTCACCATTGAAGAAAATTTGCTTATTTCGTTGAAAAAATTTTCCAGCAGTCGTCTCGATTCTTACGAATAAGCTATCTACAAGATCTTTGAAAGTATGCTGTTTTTAGCCTTGTTTCCGAAAAATCAAGCGAAAGTACTATTCAATTGACATTTCTTAATTATTGTTATTCACTTTTATTATTATCATCGTCTTGTAAATATGTGACTAGGGACGTGAACCAATGAGTGTATTATCATCACCAAAATTAAGAGACATTAAGGGTCATAGCAGCTGATCACTCTGAAAAACTATTGTAACTCTCAAGTAAACGTAAGCAATTTATGAAGCCTGAAGTTGTACCCTTGTAACTATAACATTATAAGCAAATAATTTCTTTATTATATAGTTTGAGTACCTGAGCAACGGTGAACGACACTTTGCGCGAACCGCCTAAAATTCCTTGATTTCTTTTAATTAACCTTATTCTTCTAGCGAAACTCGGTAGATGCAGCATGGGTAAAACAGTCTTAGCATCTGAATTCTAATATATTCGTCGTTTTAGACCTAACATATTGTTATTTTCTATTTCGATTAGTATTTTATATCAAGGACTTATAGTTTATTCAATTGAAGTATATTATATGTAGTAGAACTTCTTTCAGCAGAAACGTTAAAAGAAATGTATTTTCTTTTAAGCAATCCTAAATGTGAACAGAGTGTATTAGATTATTTAATATACTTAAAATAGTTTTGTTATTTATTGGAAAGAAATTTATATTGTAATCTAAAAATACGGTTTTTAGGTTCGATCTTAAGACCTCAACGAAAATAAATATTAAATTTACACTTTAGTATTTACAAAAGTCATTTACAAATTATATTTACAAATCGTTATTTATATTATTTTTGAAGATTTCATGGGTATAAGGAATATAATATTACCAATAAAAGAAAAATATTCTTCTGTTACAATTAATTAAGTTGATATTCTACAAGTTCTAAAATTGATCATAATAAATTGCGAATAAATAATCTGAATGGTGTAGTAAGGATTAAAACGTGTTCTTATGTTCTACAATATTCTTGTAAAAAAAGACAATAAAAAAATCATTTATCTTTTACATTTTTTGCCTGAAATAATGCAACCTTTTCCATTAAAGATTTTTTCAAACATTGGAAAGAATTGTAAACAGTAATTAAAATGTCTTGGTATTGGTTATTTTCGTTGTGTTCCGTCCTTTGTCGAAACAAGTAGATTACTGGACAATTCATACTTCTCCTGATAAATATTAGAACTCGTTAGAATATAGGATCTTTTTTTTATAATCCTGTATGGGAAAATCCCCCCAAACAAATTCCAGAAAATGTATAACTGTATGAGCACGTTAATAAGCACAAGCTTATAAGCATAGGTTTATATTATCATTATAGAAAATAAGAAAATCGACGCTACCATATAATTTTTCTTTTTTTATTCGGTCATATCTTCACGCTCAACGGACTCGATGAAGCAATCTTTACGTCGCTTTTATTACGCTTTTCACGTAGATGAAAAATAAGAATAATCGAGAGATTTATCATTCTAAACGTCTATGAATATATATACAGAATGTTGCAAATAAATCTTGTTTAACTTGAAATATTTCCGTCATTTAAAATTATACGTGCAAAACTCTAAATAAGAAGTTGCACACCATTTAAAAATCATTCTTGATTTTACGTAAGAAATTTTTTTGAGATTTGAAGAATGGATTACCAGTATTTTATTTGAAAATACGATTTATTAAGATGAATTATGAGGAGATCAAAAAGTTTAGGGAAAAGCTACAAACTCAATAAATGAACATTTAATTTACTTTAATAAATATCAAAATTAAATTATTATTCAAAAATTTAACTTTTAAACAAAAAACCTTTTATCGTTGTAAAACAATATTTTTTTCAGTTTAACTAAAATTATTTCGATACTTTATTATTATCTAAATATATTCTAAAAGTAAAAACAGTACAAAATCTTCTGAAATAATTATACACTACAGCGCCTTTAATTAAAGTACGGTACTGTATAATGCAGAATGAATAACCAACAGAAGTGTAATTAGGTATTGAAGAAAACTCAAAAAGTTTGTATAAATATTATTTTTATTTTCATATTCTCGAAGGAAACTAAAAATTTACACTCTTAAATATATTAATATTTATAATAAATAATATGGTACTTTATTGTAAGTGCTCAAATACTTTTTTGAATTACTGTATATGTGTT
>JACGWG010000057.1:233921-253694 GCA_023678865.1 Polistes exclamans
TACTTCAACTAACGTAAAATCAGTTGAATATAGTTCGCCTTTAAAAATAATTCTCTTTCTAAATACGTTTTCTAAAAGAATAGCAAGTTGATCCTTTGAACATGATGCTGGTAAGCACATGCCAAGTATTATCATATCCTACGAAAAAAAAACCAAAATATTTAATAAAATTGTATTAAAATCACTAATTTAATTTTGAATAGAAACTTACTTCCTTCGATATTCCAACGTGGTTTTGTAAAGTACTATTATGTCGAAAATTTGCCACAAAGTATTTCACTTCAAAAGGTGGCAATTCATCCTTGATATTACGATATCTCGAATTGTATTGTATTAACTTTTCTGATAATACGAGGAGATCCCCGTTTTTTGCGTCTTCGCATTGGCTTTTGCTACCCAACCAATAATTATTTCCATAGATAAATCCTGATTCAGGTTCACCGCTTGCATCGATTACTTGACAAAAAAACAGTAAATAATATTACATCATTTTAAACATGAAATCTAATTTTTTGGGCGGATAATACCATTGATAGGTGGAAAATGAACACATTTTAAGGGACACACTTAGTGTGACTGCCTAAAATGAAGGTTATTTTTGGGAATTTCTAAAAAAAAAAACTGCTACATGAAATATTTTAAAATTAAGAGGATATATTTATTCATTATTAGCGAATATTTACTAAAATTTTCAAATGAAAAGAGGTAATTTTCTGCGAGTTATTCGCTATCTCTGCAGTCACTAAAAAAAGAGGGCCTAAACAGCTGCAGTGATTCCGGCCTTCACCTGGATGAAATAAAAAAAAAAGAAATACTGTCAATCTAGCAGGTATTGCCTATAAAATGATCTAAAATTGTGAAAAAAATTAAAATTTAACAAAATAGCTGACTTTTAAAAATAAATCGAATTTTACTCAAAATTTTTATGATTTTTGGCCCGTAAAAATTACATTTTTTATACAATCGAAAAACTTTTAGGTCATTGTACAGAGAAACATATACGAATTTAGCAGAAAATAAAAACCAAAGCGATCGGATGATTCTTCTTTGAGTTACAACAACAGCTAATTTGAAAAATGTAGTTTTGAGAAAAGATCGTTTAAAGATAAAATGATTGCTTTTCAATCCCTGAACGACTACCTTCAGAAAGCTGTAACCCTAAAACTATTTGAAACATTTATTTGATATTTCCGTATGTTATTTTTAAAGCTATAGACTATCAAAATATGGAAAAAAATTAATTTTTTTTAAATTTCATCCCAGGTGTGCTTCATAAAGATTTTTCATCCAAAAATATTATCGTTGTAAATAATCACAAATTGTGACACTTTTATTATGATTTTTCCGAAGAAATCGAATTTATAATCCACTTATATAAATATACACACTTTATATAACACTTTGTATAACTCCGTTCCGAGGAAGTATAAATATTAAAAAAAATTAACCACCCATCACAAAAAAATTCACATATAAACAGCTTACAATGTCACCCAATATCCGCAATACTAACCGAGAGCAACCACTGTCAAAAATGATTACACTGCACTAAACATTATCACGATTTCTATGCGTTTTATCAATTGTCCGATCTTTAAATATAAATTGTACCAAATTGTAATAATTTTAAGACGTTCTTTTTTTTTTTTTTAAAAATCACATAATAAAAAATAGATAATTTTTATTCCTATTAATATTGTTCCTTCCTTGAAGTAAATATTTGATCTAACTTATTTATAAATCATGGCCCCTTAAAGTATTTATTTGAATGATCTCATTTATTGAATAATTAACAATTATTTTAAAGCATAGTATTTTATTTTTTCTTGTTTTTAAATCTATATTGATAGATATTGTCTCGTAGCTTTTACGTACCTTTTAAGCTCCATAATAACTGATGATCAATGGCTGCTCGAAATTCAATCAGTTCCTTTCTACATTGAGTTGAATTTAAAAGTTCTGCGTTTGCTAGCATTGCATAAACTGGCAACGTACGGATTTTTAATTCTTTCGTTTCATTTGCCGTACAATAATGAAGAATGAAAATAAATGCTGCGAAATACTTTAGCAATTGGACTACTGGAAGTGCCATTTTCAATATGTTATGTTGTTCTGATGTACTTTTTTTTTGCTGCTATATAATATTCGTCGGAAGAAATCTATTTATTCGCTTATTTATGCTTTTTTGGAAATTATCACTTTTGTTGTTACATTGGATGTACTAAAATATTGCGAAATAGTAAAATGAAATGTAAAAAGAATATAGACGAACGATATTACTTGAAACTATACTTGAATAATAATACAAGACGAACGTGAAAAAACACAGTGTACTAGTTTAAAAGCGACTAACCTAAGCGAATAACAATCATTGTTTGATTGCATTTCTAAGGATGTCTTTTTATAATCTATCCCTCCTACAATAACTGCCTCAGCCATTTTAATAAATAATATTAACATAACGATTGGGAGCGTCATTAGTGACGTCAAAAAATCTTTTACCTTAATTATCTCAATCAACCTGTTTGTAACATTACTGTTTTCCATTAAGATTAGTTTTTTATATCGTGGATATTGTTTTTTCAACTGACGAATATTTGTTTCAGTAGACATTCTTTTAGCAGAAATGTTAAAAAAAATGTATTTTCTTCTAATCAATCATAAATGTTAGCAGCGTATATTTAATTATTTAATTTACATTTTAAATAATTTTGTTTTTTAATTGAAAAAAAATTATATCGTAATCTGGAAACTCGGTTTTCAAGTTCGACCAAAAGACCTCATCAAAAATAAATATTAAATTTTCACTTTGTTATCTAAAAAGTCATTTAAATTTTATTTATTAATCGTTGTTTTTATTATTTTTGAAGGTTTTGTGGGAGTATAAGAAATATGATATTACCAATAAAACAAAAATATTCTTCTGTTAAAATTAATCAAGTTGATATACTACAAGTGCTAAAATTGGTCATAATAAATTGAGAATAAATAATCTGAATGGTTAAGTGAGGAAACCGATTAAAACCGTGTTCTTATGCTCTACAATATTCTTGTAAAAAATGACAATAAAAAAATCATTTATCTTTTACATTTTTTTCCTGAATTAATGCAACATTTTCCATGAAAGATTTTTTCAAACATTTGAAAGAATTGTAAATAGCAATTAAATTTCTAGGTATTTGTTTTTTTCGCTGTGTTCCGTCCTTTGTCGAAACAAGTAGATAAATGGACAATTCGTACTTCTCCTGATAAGTCTTATAACTCCTTAGAATATAGGATGTTTTTTTTTACAATCCTGCAAGGTAAAATCCCCCCAAAAAAAATTCAAAGACATGTACAACTGTATGAGCACGGTAATAAGCACAAGATTATTAGCATAGGTTTGTATTATCATTATAGAAAATAAGAAAATCGACGCTATCTTTTTTTTTTCTTTTTTTTCGGTCCTATCTTCACGCTCAACGGACTTGATCAAGCAATCCTTACGTCGCTTTTATTACGCTTATCTCGTAGATAAAAAATAAGATTTCTCGAGAGATTTATCATTAGAAACGTCTATGAATATATGTACGGAGTGTACTAAATAAACGTATTTAACTTGAAATATTTCCGTCATTTGAGATTATACGTGCAAAATTCTAAACAAAATCTTGCACACAATTTGAATATCATTCTTGATTTTATATTACAAAATTTTTTGAGACTTAAAGAATGGATTTCCAGCATTTTATTTGAAAATACAATCTACTAAATTTAATTATGAAAAGATCAAAAAGTTAAAAACATAAGCTACATACTCTATAAATGAATATTAAATTTATTTTAATAAGTATCAATATTAAATTAGTATTCAATAATTTATCTTTTAAACAAAAATTATCGTTGGAAAGAAATTTTTAAATAAAAAATTTTTAATTCAATGAATTTTCATACTTTATTATTACCTAAATCGTTTTTGAAAGATTAATTTGTCTTTTTAAAGTTTCATTGTACTACATTTATAATATCGTAAAAAAAATAAAATACAGAACGAATTCTTCTAAAATAATTATATACTATGGCGCCTTTAAATAAAGTACGGTACTGTATAATACATAATGAATAATCAACAAAAGTATGAATAGGCATTGAAACCAACTCAAAGTCCGTGACTGTGAATTTCTTTTTTCTCCTTTAATTTTCGAAGGAACTCTCTTAAATCAGTTAATACTACTTTTAATGTAGAACGTATTTCATTGTTGGTTTTCGATTACTTTCTTGAAACACTGTATATATGTGCGAATGTGAAAAAAGTTTAATCATTGAATCGATCGATGGTTAGAAAATATAATAATTTGCATTAATTAGACCAATACTAGTTTATGTAATTTAAAAAGGAATATTCATTATTTTGAGACGAGAAAAACTAAAAAACGTAAATGCTCTGTTTTGTAAATGAATGATTACTAAATAAAAATAAAATGTTTGAAGTTAAAATTGTCTACTCGCACAGGAGTGAAAATGAAAAGTCGAAAAGTCTGTTTTTTGTGGTTACTGTGTTACGTAAGTCGGACGAGAAAAGAGACGCAAAATAGAATTTAAATACGAGAAAGAGAGACAAAGCATGTTTTACATATTATTGCCTATTCTCGGTTTTTTTTTTTGCTTATTTTCTTACCAATGATAAAATGTTTTGCAATCATCCTACTCGTGCCTAAGGTGCGCATGGGTCTTTTTCAAGTTGCAGGAAAGAGAGGAGACGCTATAAAATGATCAGTGATATATAATTTGCATTGATTTACTTTCAACGAGCAAAAGATAATAATAATAATCAATAACATTTAAACTAACTACGAGTATTTATCATAAGTGTTTTGAATAATTGTAATATGTATATTACGATATTCTTACGACTAATCTGAATCTTTGAAGATCTATCTACGTATTTAGATTCAGATGGAGAAAATAGAAAACTAAATTATTTGTGCGTCGTAACAGAAACCTGGTTTTCGATTTCTTATTTTTACTACTAATATATATAATTATATAATTTAATACTTACTATATATATATAATTTAATACTTGTAAGTATCCTTTCATAAGATATTCCAAAATTCAAGTATCTTGTGACGTCCTGACACGACTTTTTATTCAAATTTTTTCAAATTTTTATTACTATATTGAAGATTTATATATTTTTATATACCTATTAAACTATAAAAGTTTAACTGTTATTTAATTCATAGGCAAGATGTTAAAAAATTTATTGTTTCTAATTTTTTTGTAAAAATTTTAATATTTTTTCCTGTATTAGATTAAAAATTAAGAAATGTTAAAAGATTTTGTATACCATAAGGATAGAAAAACTTAAAAAAAAAATATTTCCTCCACGAAGAATAGAACAGTAACTACCGGCGCGAGAAGCAGAGACGATACTATTTACGCTAGCGTGCCACTTGACAAAAGTTCAATTTTTTTCTTACAATTTTCATTACATTAAATTTGAATTTAAATGGATTTCTGTTTTCTTATAACATAATAAAAATGAATTAAAATTATGTCTAGACAAAAAATAAATTCCACGTTTTTGGAATATCCTTTCCTGTATATCTTGAATTAATTTTATGTGTAGATATAAAATTCTTCTTTTTCAAATATGTATTCAATTTGATACACAAATAAATATTTACGAGACAACAAATCTTTAATTTAATATTTCCTAAAATACATAATTTGTTGACTAAATAATAATAGTTTCTGTTAAAATGAATTATTGTTTTTCTTCTAATCAAGGTTCACTATTTTTGACAATAAATAAAAAAACGGGGTGCCGTAAGCATCAATATTCGATTTAAAAACGCCGCGCTAATACGCCGATATATATATATATAGATATGTTACTGTTAAAGCGGGAAATCAGGCAATACTAGTAAATAGTATTATACGCAACGAGTGAGTAGAGCGAAGCGCCGGGGCATGTACGGCCCTGCCAAAATGTGAACACGCTCGACAAAGCAGTGCCTTTGTTTTTGGTGGTAGCCACGGTAGCGCTAAGATGCTTGTAAGGGCTCCTTCCTTCTTCTAGCTTGAGTTCTCCCTCCATATTTATTATGCCAATCACATGTATCGACAGCCGCGTTATGCTCGGGCTTTTCGGTGATTGGTGCAGCATTGCATCGTTTTTTGGTATAAAACCCAGCGCGTTCTTGCGCCTGTTGGTACTCATCATTTGAGCACTCTTGGTTCATCACGCGTGATTCATCGCTCGAGATTAATCTATCTTAGAAAGCTGAGACTTGCCAGAAACTACTTCGAGGAGAATTATTTGTATTTTTTAATGATAAATTTCGTAGGGAATTTTGACATGAAAAGAAGTAGAACTTAATTTGATTATGTTGGACGTTTCGTCCCTTTATTGGGACTTCTTCAGCAACTAGAAAATTTATTTTTTACATTTTTCATTACGATACATGTGTTTTATACAATATAATTTATTAAATATTACCTTAATCATCAAAATTCAGCGTCTTTTTTATTTAATTTTAACATACATTTCTTTTTATAATATTCTACAACACAATACATCTAAAACTTCGTTGGTTTGGTCGTTACTATTTAAAAGCCTCAACAAAACTGTTTCAATCTAGACTAGTGTTTGTTAGCCTAGATATCATCAGTGTAAGGTGTCCTTTATTATTTATTATGTTTAAAATTTAAATATTCCGTTATAGATGTGATTTAAGTTATTTGTGTCAGTTCTATAATTTACCGTGTTATTATTACATATGTGGTATGTTTCGCTAATATTTCTTTTATACCAGTTTTCTTCTAAATCTAGAATAGTTGCTGCGTCAAATTTAAAAATATGTCCTGTATTAAAATGTTATTTGTATTTTATTTGTATTGCGCAATACTACATCATTTAAGTTCGGCTAGTGACAAGGGACAAAGGCGGTCCTGTACTTGGCCATAATTATCCTGATTTGTATGGATTCTTCGTCAACGTTTCAACCAGGGTTTTTATGCCGAAAGGCTCTTCCCTGACGAGCCAAATAAAGCGTACTTTTTAGTACTGACTGGGCTTAAATATATTTGTTATTGTGTTTTATTTTCCTATCCTCCTTCCCATTAATAAACAATCAAGATATCACCCGTAAGGGCATTTTTCGATTCACTACAATCCACTGGAGTACCGATTAAGGCATCGGTCGCAACAACAATCACATTTTACCAATATTTCTCGTTTATTTATGCAAATACAAAGATAAACCTCATAACATTTTTTATATATTTTTAATTTTCTGAAACTTTTGTTTAAAACATTTTTTGATTAAATGCCTAGATTCTAAGATACAGCCATTTTTTACCACTTTTAACCTTTTTTCTCGTAATCACGCCATCCGATTGCCAAAAAATTAACACCATTCGATTCAGCGTCGTCGAATTACCATTATATCAAAAATTCTTACCATTGTATGAAAAAATGGAAGTTTGCCTTTTTTTGACTGGCCTATATTCAACATATTCGTTAACGATATTCCTAGAAACCCAATTGATAGAATTGATTGTTTTTGCAGATAACACAGCCATTATTTCTTCTTCGTTGTCTTACGCATACTTGAAAGCATATCTCAAAATACATCAGAACCAAATCCATAGACACAATATCAACAAAAAATTTAGTAACGACCAGTGTAAATCATAACACGAGGAAAGTTCGAATGATAAATCCGAATATCCGGTCTTATCCCTGGGAACGAGGGCTTAGTGTGCTAGCCAATCAAACGAGAATCAACAGTCCTCTCAATTCATCATCCAGCGGAACACAATGGTCCTAAATCACCAAGACGTGGCTAAAAATGTATATGTAGTTCAATATTTGAAAAATTTCGAATTTGAGAGTTTTTAGAGTTGCAGAATATGAATCTAATATTGATGATAAGACACTATAAAATTGTCAATCATACGAAAATATTCTAAAATTCTTTAGAACTGGTAACATCCTGAGCAACGAGGAGCAACATAGGCTTCCCTCTCCATTTCAATCACGTCATAGTTCTTCCTCAAAAGAAATCAGATTTATTCTTATGCAACGAATAAGGAACGCTCACGACCAATAGGGCACGTTTTTCCCTTCCGTAACGCCTACTTTGGGAGGACTCACCATTTCCCTCTCTATGAAATTCGTAACGATCACGCATATAGTAGAGCATTATGTTTCTTTTTTTTTACTAACAATCTGCGACTCCATTTTTGGAATTTTCCTATTGATGCTGCATTATTCGACTAATTTCCTTTGACCATTTTACTAAGGGAATTCGTTATCGAATATTTATAAGTGAATTATTATTAAAGTATATTTTATTAAATCTTTTTAGAATATCACATTTTTGTGACCTTAAAAATGATGCTATACACATAAATTACATTTATATAAAAAAAGGTTTCGGTTTGGGTGCATGGAAGGAAAATAGCTGGGAAAGCTCAAAAGGCGGCGAATATGGTATGGGGAATATGGAAAAGGGCAGGGAGAAATATTATGGAGGATAGGCTACTCCTTTTGGATTCAATTGTGAAAGCGGGGGTTATGTATGGAGTAGAAATATGGGGGTTGGGAGATATAAAGATGTTCGAAAGGATACAGAGCAGATATTGTAAAATGGCATTAGGAGTGAACAGGACAACGCCAAATTATATATGGAGAAGAGAGCTGGGAATTCCAACCATAGAATTTATGATAAGGGAAAGAGCGCTGCGTTATATCAAGGAAGTACTGGAAATGGAGGATTCAAGGTGGCCAAAAATATGTGTGATGGAGGAAATAAGAGCCATAACGAACGGGAATCCCTCAAAATGGGGGGGAGAATTTGGTCAGTGTGTTGAGGGAAATGGGTATCGAGGACTTGATAGAAATGATAAGGGAAAGAAGAGATGGTGGGAGGATAGGAGAGAAAATAAAAACGGGACTTGAAAAATTGAAAAAGAGAAGTCTAAGGGAAGAAGAGGAAAAAATTAGGGAGTCAGAATACAATAGTTTGTACAATCATTTAATGGAAGGCGATGAAATGCTATGGAAGTATTGGTCAGAAGAAGGAATAGGGGGAGGGGTAAAGGAAGTTTGGGCAAGGGTAAGATGTGACAACTTCAGAAAGGCAGGAAAGAAAGAAGAAAAGGACTGGAAATGTAGGTTATGCAGAGAGCATGTAGAGACGTTGGAGCATCTGATAATCTGTGATAGAGGAAGGGAATTGGTTTTCGAGAAGGGTAGGAAGGAAGTAGAGGAGTGGATGGTTGGAGTAGAGGAAGGTGCTATAAGAGGGCAATTAATAAACATGTTAGGAGGTAAGATTCAAGTTGGGATGTGTGAATTTTTCAGGGAAGTAGAGGAGCTGTGTAAAAGGAGGAGGGTAGAGGAGGATGGGAGGGAAGGCGAAGACAAACTCGAGTGAGATCTGGATAGTTATAATTTTTAGATAGTATAATTTTAAGATTGGTGATAATTAGAGGTAGACGAAGGGTGTGTTAAGAGCAAGCCAAAAATGTAAGATAATTATATGTGATATAATGATAAGACATTGTAAAAAACTTTGTGAGTTGTGCAATAAAAACCTGATTATATATATATAATATAAAAAAAGTTAAAACATTACTTAAAAGATTCACATATCGGCGGAAATTTCTAGTTTATCGACTGAAGGAACGTGCCAAAAGAAACATTATTCCGCAATTATATTACCGTAGAAACGCTGGCAAAGAATCTAAACAGCAGAGAAAAATGAATAAAAGTTCCTAATTGCATACTATTTGCTCAATCAAAATTCAAAATTGCTCACTTTCTAGTAATTTATTATTTGATTAGTTATTAATAACTGAAAAAACAAAAACGTTTTTCCTCATTTCTAAGCAAAGCAATGATGTCATCTTTTGTTTTTTCTTTTCAATCAATTGCTGACTTTTTGTTTGTCCGGCTCCTCAATTTTTAGGACGTATTAACATATAAAATTTTGTACGTTGACCTTCTCGTCTCTTCATTTCTATTAATTCCTCCTCCGGGTTTTTGATTTTAATACTTCGTATTAAGTAATCCGCTCGTGTCTAAATTTACTTCGAGAGATATTTCCTTTAAATGTGTTCTTTTGTTTAAAAGTTGTTTTGTTTAAATATATATTTGTTTCTATTGTGTTTATTTTCCTCTGTTAAATGGTAATATTGTATCTTATGTAGTTAAGAATACAAATACCAATATCCTAACTGGAAAAAGAATCATATAGTTTTAAAAATAATTTTTTTTTTGTACAATTAATTATTACAATTACTTTATTAGGAACATAATATCGACAAATAGTATAAACATTATCGCTTGTTAAATCTCAAAAAAATAGGTTCCGCTGGTTCTAAAGTTATGCTGAATTTTAAGTTAACATTTTCAATTGATACTATATCGTCTATTTGAACAGCAAATTTTCTTAACACAGTAGCAACAATAACCTTCATTTCGATCATTGCAAATTTGTTTCCTGAAAAAGCGATATTCAATAAAAATGTACTTAGTTGATCAACTGTTTAGAATATTATTTCAAGAATGAATAAACATGTGCTTTTACCTATGCATCCTCTTTCCCCAGAACTGAATGGTAAGAAACATTTTTGGTTGTAATTTCCAGGCAAAAACCTGTCAGGATTAAATCTTAAAGGCTCTGTCCAATACTTTTCTTTTCGATGAAGAGTAAATATTGAAAAAAGTACATTGCAGTTTTTTGGTATTACAAGATTTTCATCCACTTGATAAGATAAATAAATACATATTATTCTTACATAAGACATTAATGTCAATCGAAAAAATAATTTACAAACAATATTTTATCATGTTTAATAATACCTTTTGTATCGCTAGATAGTGTTCGTGCAATAAATGGAGCAGCAGGGAATAAACGTAATGTTTCCTTGATTACTCTTTCCAAATATTTCATTTTGTTGATATCTTCCAGTGTAATAGGAACATCATTAGCATCACTTGAGCCGTAAATATCGTACAACTCTTCGTATGCTTGTTGCTACAATTAGAAAAGTCGAATACATAATACAAGTTTAGTACATACATATATTTGATTTTGAAAAGATAATGACAAATAAGGTAATGTTTAATTGATATCTGTACGTACTTGAATGTCCGGAAACGAGGCCAGCATTAAAAATAAGAATGTCAGTGTACCAGCAGTAGATTCACTTCCCTAAAAAGTAATACAAATTGTTTTTTACCTTTAATAAATAAAAAGCAATTGTCTTAAATATTAAAAAGACTACACTTACTGTTATAACTAGTGTATTGATCTCATCTCGAATATCTTGCTCCGAAATTTCTCCGTTCTCGTTATGTGCTATGAAAAGCACGTCGAGAAAAGAGCTTTTGTTTTTACCTTTATTATCAAGAGTATATAATATATTATTTAGTATTAATATAAAAGTCTCAAAGGGAGTTATAGACGGTTACTAAATCTTATGAACATTTAATGTGAACTAGTTTTGATTAATTTGAACTATTATTTAGTATTGTTATAAAAGTATACTATCTATAAAATTAGTAGTAATAGAATTTTTTATAAAATTGATATTCTTACTTTTATTTAGTCCTTTTGATTCTCGAAGTATTTTTCCTTCTTTTATTGTTTTCCTTTTTTTTGTTATTATCTTGACGAATGAAAGTTATATATATATGTGGGAAAAATATATTGTTATATTAGCAATCATATGTTTGTTAAGGAAAATTACAATTTAACATAAAATTATCTTTTTACGTTTACCTCGCTTGTGAATTTATTAAGAATTGGTAGAAGTGCCTTTATTTTCTTTCCCAGAGATGAATTGTTAAATGTAACGTCAGGATGTAACCATATTTTGAACATCCTTTGCGAAACTAAGTCTATCGCTCTAATTCAGAATAAAAATCAAAAAGTAATAAAATATGATGTAACATATTATAATATATATAAGTATATAAATATTCTGTTAATTATTACTGAATAATATACTCCTGAAATTTTAATTCCAAATTGTTCTGCAAATCTAAATCAATTTCCAATAGGCTATCTGTCAGTACATAAACAACATAATTATTTAATAAATTTCAATCCACACAAACTTATTTTTTAGTTTATTCATATATTTTAAACTTGTTAGAATTTTTAAATCTCACCAAATATTATGTCCAATGTACATAAATGTACGTAATGATGGAAATTTACGTTGTTACCGGTATTAGTCTCTAAATTATTAGTTAGCCTGTTAGAATTTTTTACTATTGAGTCCACATAAGTAGAAATCATTTGTTTTTTGAATACTGGATTTAAGATTTTTCGATGAATTTTCCATATTGACACTTTAAATAAGAAAAAGTTTCTTATTAAGATTTATTATGTTTTTTTTTTATTTTGAATATTTTGTAATAAAATAATTTGGAAATGATACCCTATAGTTTACCTGGAGCAGTAAGCAACCCGTTACCGAAATAAGGTTTTATAAAGTCATAAACCTGACTTTTCTTAAATCCATAAGAACTGTTTGATAAAATCTAATGGGCAGACAAGAATTAAAACAAAAATAAAATATATCGAGTAAAATAAAATTCCACATGTGTAAGCGTATTATAAGGTGTAACATTCAATTTGATTTATCTTACGTTAATATTTTCAGGATCATCAAAGATTAGGACCAATTTTGGACCTATCCAGAGTCGCCACGGCGAAGAATAGTTTGCAAATGATTTTATTAATTTATGGGTTATATCTAAGACAAATTTATTTAATATAGCGATCGCTTAAATGTAGATATTATAAATATGAAATAAAAATATACCTGTTAAATCACCGAGAAACATATGTAGGTTTCCAATTAGAGGATAAGCTTTAGGTCCCGGACATTTTTTCACCAAATTATATTCACGAAATTTATCTGATATATATTTGATTATATAAAATAACAGAATTATTATTACTATTAAAGCAATAACGTGAGTAATAGAAAACATATTTTGTAAAATAAATTAAATAATATAAAATAAGTTAAAATAGAGAGAAAGAGTTTAGAAATATTGCTGGATCTTCTCTTGTATGCTAGGAACAGATATTAGGTTGACACTCCGTAGTGTCTTCTTGTATATTTTGTGTCGTAACAGAAACTAGGAAAGAATCTTCAAACGGGAGCCTATTTAAGCACAACCAAGATCGTACTTTGTCCTTGTGTCAAGGATACTTTCAACAATTACGTAAAATATAAGACAGAATGCTGTATTTTATCAATTCATTTATTCCGTTCGTATTAATATTATTTTACATAATCATAATGCATAATCTACGTAGTTTTCAAGAGTAGAAGAAGTTAATCGATGATATAAACATAGTTACTTTTTTAAAAAAAATTTGATTTTTTCCTTACTTCTGTTCGACTTTGTATTATGCTAATAAATAATTGCTAGATAAATCTTATACATGAGATGAGTAGCAAGAAGTGTATCGATGAAATGTCAGATTGAAATTACTTTACTTTGCATTATTTATAAAGGTATCGATTAGTTTTAATTATTCGAGAAAAAATACAAAGTTTTCCTTATCTTATATTGAAATTTAAAATTTATATACTAGACAATGTTCCCTGTAATAATACGTCTTTTTCTCGTAGGATTGTTATATATTTCTATTACGTGTTCTATCTTGTCTGATAATGATTCAATGGAAATTCGTTAGAAAATTATTGTTACATACAAAAGTAATAGTCTAAAAGCCAGTTATCAACAAACTGCATGTAATTTGATTAATTGAATGCTACACGAATTCTGAAGGAAACTCTCGTCAGGCCTCGCTCGTTATTTAGAATTCAATAAATGCAAAATAAATGTAAATAACTTCAAAAAATAAAGACCATACAATTAAAATAAATAATTAGCAATAATATTAGTTTTGGATGTTACATTTATGTTATTTAAATTTGTACTGGTAATCACAGGCTGTTTACTAGTTTGTTATACTACTGATTAAAGATTACTCGTAGCTTAGTTGTACCACTGAGAGTAAATTTGAATAGAATGTCGTGCCAGGACGTTACAATATACTAGATCTTTTTAATATCTTGTGAAAGGATACTTACAATTATTAAAATAAATAAACAAAAATCAGGTTTCTGTTACACAGTACTAATAATTTAGATTTCTTTGTTCTTTATCTGAATTTGAATACGTGGATAGATCTTCAAAGATTTTGATTGGTCCTATCAATATCGTAAAATATACCATATTATTACTATTATATACCATATTAATTTTTATAAATATTAATATATTTATGAGTGTAAATTTTTAGTTTCTTTCGAAAATATGAAAATAAAAATAATAATTATACGAACTTTTTGAGTTTTCTTCAATACCTATTTATACTTTTGTTGGTTATTCATTCTGAATTATACATTACCGTACTTTTTTTAAAGGCGATGTAGTTTATAATTATTTAGGAAGATTTTGTACTGTTTTTATTATTTTTACGATATTTCAAATGTAGTACTATCAAACTTTATACATAAATTATTCTTTTAGAATATATTTAGATAATGATAAAGTATCGAAATTTATTTAGTTAAACTGAAATAAAAATTGTTTTACAACGATAATAGGTTTTTTGTTTCAAAAATAAATTATGGTATAATTGACTTTTGACATTTATTAAAAGTAATTAAATGTTCACTTATTGAGTTTGTAGCTTTTCCCTAAACTTTCTGATCTCCTCATTATCCAATTTACTGGATTTAAGTTTCAGATATAATGCTGGGAATCCATTATTTAAATCTTAAAAAAATTTCATATATAAAATCAAGAATGATCTTCAAATTGTGTGCAATCTTTTGTTTAGAATTTTGCACGTATAATCTCAAATGACGGAAATATTTTAAGTTAATCAAGGTTTATTTGGTACACTCTGTATATATATTTATAGACGCTTATAACTATGTATCTTTCGATAAATCTTACTTTTTAAACCAGAGAAAAACCTAATAAATGCGACGTAAAGATTGCTTGATCGAGTCCGTTGAGCGTGAAGATATGACCGAATAAAAAAAGAAAAATTATATGGTAGCATCGATTTTCTTATTTTCTATAATGATAATAAAACCTATGCTCATAAGCTTGTGCTTATTACCGTGCTCATACAGATGTACATATTTTTGAATTTGTTTGGGGGGGATTTTACCATACAGGATTGTAAAAAAAGGATCCTATATTCTAACGAGTTCTAATATTTACCAGGAGAAGAAAGAATTGTCCAGTTATCTACTTGTTTCGACTAAGGACAGAACACAGTGGAAAAAACAAATACCAAGACATTTTAATTACTGTTTACAATTCTTTCAAATGTTTGAAAAAATCTTTGATGGAAAAGGTTGCATTATTTTAGGCAAAAAATGTAAAAGATAAATGATCTTTTATTGTTCTTTTTTTACAAGAATATTGTCTTTTTTTTTTTTATATAACTCCATACATCTTTACAATTTGTCCTTAGACATTTGGTAAATTGTTATATAAGTGAAGGGGATAAAACGTAGACGTTTTCTCCAGTGAGAAAGCGTCGTTATTGTCGTTTATTTCATTGACTTTTAGTTAATTAGGTCTCTTAGGTGGATTCTTTTGAGCCTTCTGGGAATATATTGGTTGTAGTTATTGTTGGCTAGCGGGTTTATGTGCGTATCGATTCTTTTTTTGTATCTGTAGGTTGACTTGGTTATTTCTTCTTCTATTGTTGGAATGTTTAAGTCCTTTCTTATATCTTCGTTATGGATGTACCATGGAGCATTCACGATTTTGCGTAGGGTTATTGATTGTTGAACTACTAGTTTAGTAATGTGGCTTTTCGCCGCTACACCCCATAGCGGTAAGCCGTAAGTCCAGATTGGTTTTATTATAGTTTTATAGATTAGTAATTTGTTCTTGATGCTAAGTTTTGACTTTTTACCCGTCAGCCAAGCCATTTGTCTCCTTTTAATACGTATTTGTTCAATTTTTGCACTTATGTGTTTTTTCCATGTAAGTTTGGAGTCAAGATGTAGGCCTAAATGTTTGACCGTTGATGTCTGAGGAACCTCTGTATTATACAGTTGTATTTTAGGCACCGTGCCCCTCCTCTGTGTAAACGTAATATGTTTACATTTGGTACAGTTTACTTTGATCTTCCTATTGTATAACCAATCCTCGAGGGAATTGATTTTGTTTTGCAATAATTGAACTGCTTGTTGTGGATCTTTATTTACGGAAAAAATCGCCGTGTCGTCTGCAAACTTTAAGACAGTACAGTTATCGTTTATCGGTATATCTGCTGTATATAGGGTGTAAAGAATTGGTCCGAGTATACTTCCCTGCGGAGCCCCAGCTTTGATTAGTTTGATGTTCGAATGATTATCTTTTATTTTTACGTAGAATGTCCTGTCGGAGAGATAAGATTTTAGAAGTTTGAAATACGAGTATGGAAAGTGTTTGTTGATTGTTTGTAGTAATCCTTGATGCCACACTTTATCGAAAGCTTTTTCTATATCTATGAAGACGGCGGAACAGTACTCCTTCTTTTCCAAAGCTGTTATTATAGTATTCGTTAGTCTGTGCACTTGCTCAACGGTAGAGTGTTTGTTTCGGAATCCAAATTGATGGTCAGGAATTAGGTTTTTGGCAGAAATAATTTTTTTCATTCTAATAAATATTATTTTTTCTAATAGTTTAGATAGTAGTGGTAGTAGCGAAATTGGTCTATACGAGTTCACATCATGCGGATCTTTATTAGGTTTAGGGAGCATTATGATTTCCGCGAGTTTCCAAGTACTTGGAAAGTAATGGACACGTAATGCTGCATTATATATAATTGTTAGCATCCTAATTGCTTTAGGTGGCAGTTCCTTCAGTATTCTCCCATTAATTAGATCGTAACCTGGCGCCTTTCTTGATTTGATTTGTGATATTAGCATTCTAATTTCTTTGGCTGTTGTGTTGGTAATGTTTTCCTGATGTTGTGTTTTGCTTCTAATGTCGTTTATGTTATTGTCTGTGTATGTTTGGTATTGAATTTATGTACTGTGAACATTTTTTCAAGGTTTATTGCGAATGTTTCCGCTTGTTTTTCTGTGCTTTTCGCCCATGAGCCGTCAATATTTCTTATGGCTGGTATTGATTTTATTGGTCTTTTGAACCTCTTTGTTGTTTTCCAGAGAGAGTAGTTTGTATCCTCGTGAGGTGAAATTGAAGTGAAGTATTTTTCAAATTCGGCGTTTTTATAATCCCGTAAACTCTGCTTAACGTCTTTGGTTACTTTATTTAGTAGTCTCTTATTGCTCTTTGTTTGGTTTTTCTGCCACCTAGCTTTGACTTGCCTTTTTATTTTTATTTTATGCAAAATATTGCTGGATATGTGGGAAAATCTCTGGAAGTAACTTTTTGCGATGTAGATGCCCACGTTGCTCCTTGAATAGCATCTGTAAGGTTATTGACTGCATTATCTATTTGAGAAGAGGTCTTGAGCGGGATGTTACAGTTTAATTTTGATTCTAATGTTTTTTTAAAAATCATCCAATTTGTGCTACCATTGCATAGCGTTGGTGATTTTTTGTATAATAGGGGTTTGCTCTGATATGTTATTATAATAGGAGAATGGTCTGAACTGAGATCCAATAATGATTTGGTTTTGAAGTGCATTAGGTTTAGGCCTTTTAGGATGCCGAAGTCTATTAAGTCGGGGGTTTTATTAGAAGCTGATGGCCAGTATGTTGGTTCACCTGTCGTGAGGATATTTAGGTTTGCGTTCGTTATGTAAGAGTTTAAGATTTTACCCCTCGGTGAAGTGGTTTTTGATCCCCAATATGGGTGTTTGGCGTTGAAGTCACCAGCTACTATAAATTTATTACCTAATTCCTTGAAGAAGCTATTCCATTGGTCGATTGTAATTTTAAATTTTGGCGGTGCGTAGATAGCCGATAGTTTAATTGAATTACCTTGTGTTTTTAGTGTAATTGTGGTGGCTTGAAGGTAATCGTTTTCTGTTTTACTGTGTAGATGATGTTTTATCTCGTTCTTAATAATTATAGCAGTTCCACCATGCGCTTTACCTGAAGGATGTTTGATGTCATAGATGGTGTAGTGTGGAATATTTATGTAATTTTTGTCTGTGAGATGAGTTTCAGATACGAGTAGAATGTCTATATCATGCGTGTATATGAATGCTTTGGTTTCTTGAATTCGTTGTTGTAATCCGTTGCTGTTCCAAACCGCTATTTTTATTTGTGTATCCATTATTTGTTATTAAGTAGCGTTTTTGTTAGTAGTTGTAACATTGTGGTAATTTGTTGCGTTTGTTGCTTTAGAAGGGAATTTTGCTCTCTTATCATTGTGGTAATAATTTCTGTATTTTTAATAGATTGTTTTAGTAGTTCTTTAATGTCCGATGTTTCCTCAGTTCTTAAGTCATTTGTATTTGTATGTGCACGTTTAGTTACTTCGGCATAGCTTTTTCTTGGTTCGTTGAGTTCAACTATCGGTTTATTATCCCTGTTGGAATTTGTGTTTTGTTTATTGTAGTATGTTTCCTCGTAAGGAACGTTTTGATAGGGTTTTTCCAATACCTTTTTTCTCAGCGTTGGAAATAGTTTTTGTTGTAGTAATTTTCTCGTTTGACATTGTTTGTAGTTTGCTGGGTGGTTACCATTGCAGTTTACACATATGACTTTTTCTATTTTGCCCTCATGAGGACAGAGCGCTGTTAAATGGTTTTTTGCACATTTTACACATGCAGGATCTCTGTTACAGTAATTTTTAGTGTGCCCGTAGGCTTGACATCTTATGCATTGAGGTATTTCTCTTTTAGTTCTTGGTGGTTCAACTTTAACTATTGTACTAAGCAGTGTTTTAATCTCATATATACTTTTGTTGTTATCTTGAGGAGCCAGTTCAATAAGAAATAATGGTAGCGGCTGTTTGGTATCAAATTTTATCATATTAGTTATTGATCTTACCTTGTGTCCCATTTCGTTTAGTTCATTTGTTATTTTAACTGTGTTGGATTTGGGATGAAGTCCTCGAATAACTATTTTATAGCTTTTCTCATTTTTTTCTTGATACGTGTAGTATCCCGCGTTTTTAGTTTTTAATGCATTAATTACCTTTCGGAACGTATCAGGTGTGGTGGTTTGTACTTTCACTTGGTTATCTTTAAGTTGTTTTATTACGTAATTGTTTTTACCAATTGTTTCATCAAGTAACTCGAGCAGAGGGTCGATGATTTCTATAGGTGGAGGCTTAACTGCTTTTTTTTCTTCTACTGCTTTTCCTGTAGTGTTTTGTGTTACTGTTGATTCGTCGAGTATATCATAAGAGTTGCTTATGGAAATGTTATGGAGCCATTTTGCAGGTTATGGTGTTGAGAAGTTGTTATTGTTGTTTTTGTGCTCACTTATTTTGAGTTTTCTTGGGTTTTGTAGCTTGGTTGATTTTGCTGGTAACCAGTTTTAAGAATCTTCCGAATTAGTATCCATTTCGCTTTCCATTCGCTAGTTTCTATCATTTATTTTAATTATTCTCCTTTCAGTACGACCAAAGTTAGAATACAGGATCCTTTTTCTACAATCCTGTATGGTAAAATCCCCCCCAAACAAATTCAAAAATATGTATAACTGTATGAGCACGGTAATAAGCACAAGCTTAAGAGCATAAGTTTATAATTAATATGGTATTTTATTGTAAGTGCTCAAATACTTTTTTGAATTACTGTATATGTGTT
>JACGWG010000057.1:263694-278879 GCA_023678865.1 Polistes exclamans
AGGGTTGATAAACTGGAACAATCTAATCTGGTCTATAAGATACCTTGTGTATGTGACAAGTGCTATATTGGACAAACAAAGCAGAAATTAAAGAAAAGATTAGATCAACATAAGAATGACTGCAAACCTATGAATGCTCAAAAAAGTAATATTACTGCATTGGCCGAACATCATTTTTCAACAGGACACAATTTTAAGTTTGATGAGACAAATATTTTAGATAAAGAAGACAATTGGTACAAAAGAAACATAAGTGAAATGTACCATATAACTAACAACAATACAGTAAACTACAGGACAGACACAAATAATTTAAATAACATATATAACGAAATATTAAAATTTAATTATCATAATAAGACACATTAAAGGACATCATAATATGAAAGATACCTAGATTATTAAACACTAATCTAGATAGAATTCAGTTTATGATTACATGTGACAAAGTAAGGTTGTTTAGGACTAATTTAATTTATTATAATGTATGACTATAAAATAATATGTATTGACGCGTGAACTAAGTGATCGAGGTAAAAAATTAAAGTTTATTTATTTATTTATTTATTTATTTATTTATTTATTTATTTATTGTATTGTTTATATATCTCTTTTTTAACAAGTCATAATTATAAAATAAAAAATTTGTAGTTGCTGAGGAAGTCCCCAGTAAGGGACGAAACGTCCAACAAGATCAAATAAATTTGTTCATCAAAATTTATTAACTGTCTTCAATTTCCCTTGATTTAAAATATATAATAATATACGATTGAGACAAGAATATTGATTATTAAGTTATAAACATAGTTTCTTCTTAAAGAAATGTTTATTTTTTCCTTACTTCTGTTCGACTTTGTAATATGCTAATAAATTTTTTCCAGATAAATGATATACAATAGATGAGTAGCAAGAAGTGTATCGATTAAATGTCAGATTGAAATGACTTTACTTTGCATTATTGTATAAAAGTTTCGATTAGTTTTAATTATTCGAGAAAAAATACATGATAATGTATCGAAATTTATTTAGTTAAACTGAAATAAATATTGTTTTACAACGATAATAGGTTTTTTGTTTCAAAAATAAATTATTGAATAATTGACTTTTGACATTTATTAAAAGTAATTAAATGTTCACTTATTGACTTTGTAGCTTTTCCCTAAACTTTCTGATCTCCTCATTATCCAATTTACTGGATTTTAGTTTCAAATATAATGCTGGGAATCCATTATTTAATTCTTAAAAAATTTCATATATAAAATCAAGAATGATCCTCAAATTGTGTGCAACCTTTTGTTTAGAATTTTGCACATATAATCTCAAATAACGGAAATATTTTAAGTTAATCAAGGTTTATTTGGTACACTCTGTATATATATTTATAGACGCTTATAACTATGTATCTCTCGATAAATCTTACTTTTTAAACCCGAGAAAAACGTAATAAATGCGACGTAAAGATTACTTGATCGAGTCCGTTGAGCGTGAAGATATGACCGAATAAAAAAAGAAAAATTATATGGTAGCGTCGATTTTCTTATTATGAAACCTATGTTCATAAGCTTGTGCTTATTACCGTGCTCATACAGTTGTACATATTTTTGAATTTATTTGGGGGGGACTTTACCTTAAAAGATTGTAAAAAAAGTATTCCATATTCTAACGAGGTATAATACTTATCAGGAGAAAAATGAATTGTCCAGTTATCTACTTGTTTCGACTAAGGACAGAACACAGCGAAAAAAACAAATACCAAGACATTTTAATTACTGTTTACAATTCTTTCAAATTTTTGAAAAAATCTTTGATTGAAAAGGTTGCATTATTTCAGGCAAAAAATGTAAAAGATAAATGATTTTTTTATTGTTCTTTTTTTACAAGAATATTGTAGAACATAAGAAAACATATTTAATCGGCTTTTTCACTACACCATTCAAACTATTTATTCTCAATTTATTATGATCAATTTTAGCACTTATAGTATATCAACTTAATTAATTATAACAGAAGAATATTTTTCTTTTATTGGTAATATTATATTCCTTATACCTATAAAATCATCAAAAATAATATAAATACCGATTTATAAATAAATTTTGTAAATGACTTTTGTAACTAATAAAGTGTAAATTTAATATTTATTTTCGTTTTGGTCTTTAGGTCGAACTTAAAAACCAAGTTTTTAGATTGCAATATAAATTTTTTTCTAATAAATAACAAAACAATTTGAGGTATAATAAATAATCTAATACGTTCTGTTAACATTTAGGATTGCTTAGAAAAAAATACATTTTTTTTAACGTTTCTGCTAAAAGAAGTTCTACTACATGTATTATACTTCAATTGAATAAACTATAAGTCCGTGATATAAAAAACTAATCGAAATAGAAAATAACAATATGTAAGGTCTAAACCGACGAATATATTAGAATTCAGATGCTTAGTCTGTTTTACCCATGCTGCATCTACCGAATTAAGCTAGGAGAATAAGGTGAATTAAAAGAAATCAAGGAATTTTAGGCAGTTCGCGCAAAGTGTCGTTCATCGTAGCTCAGGTTCTCAAAGTATTTAATAAAGAAATTATTAGCTTAAAATGTTATAGTTACAAAGGTACAACTTGAGGCTTAATAAATTGCGTACGTTAAGTTGAGAGTTACAATAGTTTTTCAGAGTGATCAGCTGCTATGACCCTTTGTTGATGCGACCGATGCCTTAATCGGTACTCCGGTGGTTTCTTGTCGTTGAAAATGCGTTCTCAAGTGGAGAATAGGAAATCTTTATTTATAGTGAGTGAGGATAGGTAAAAATAAATTAATATATATTTTGAGCCCAGTCCGTACTAAAAGGTACAATTTATTGGCTCGTCAGGGAAAAGCCTTTAAGGCATAAAAACCCTGGTTGAAGATACAGTTGAAGACGATGATGATGGTAAGTTGGCTTGCATATCGGCAGCTGTCTCTGATGATGAAGTATGAAGGCAGAATAGAATCCTGACCACGGCCTTTGTTCCGGGTTTTCTTCCTCTGCGTTTCCTTGAGCTTCGGTTGAGGCAGGAGTGTCACTTTCTTCGAAGTAGTCGCTCGTAAATCTCGTGGTAGAATAGGAATTAAGTGTGAAAGCACGCTGCTTTTATAGAAAAAGGCGTCGCAGCGTGCGGGCCAATTACCGAAAGGCTGGAGACGTAGCTGTCGATTCATAGGATTGGTCTAACCCAGGGCTTCTTAAATTTTTGTCATTCACGACCCCATTTATGATTGCGAGTTTCTTGACGACCCCATACAAATATTACTGCTGTCGGTGGAGATAGCACAAAACCTTCAACAAATGCACGTGTCTAGACGCTGCAAGTCCACTGTATTCCGCCAACTCTAGTGATGTTATAAAATGGTATATATAAATATTTGACATTAAAATCTTTCGCGACCCCAGAATTTTGCTACTCGACCCCATTTGGGGTCGCGACCCATAGTTTAAGAAGCCCTGGTCTAACCGGAAAGGTGGGAGAACGCTCGAGAGCGCCTTGCTTTGTGACACGGAAAAACTATGATGCATCTTTGTTACTGGATTGCATCATCTATCGACACGTCTCGACGCGTCTGGAAACCTCCAACGGCTCTCATTCACTCGCTTGCGTAGGATACGCAACACCCTTAATGTCTCTTAATTTTGATGATGTTGCGACCGATGCCTTAATCGGTACTCCAGTGGATTGTTCAGTGAATCGAAAATGCCCTAACGGGTGCTATCGAGATTGTTTATTAGTAGCAAGGAGGATAGGAAAATAAAACACCAATAACAAATATATTTGAGCCCAGTCAGTACTAAAAAGTACGCTTTATTTGGCTTGTCAGGGAAAAGCCTTTCGGCATAAAAGTCCTGGTTGAAACGTTAAAGAAGAATCAGTACAAGCAGAACAATTCTGGCCACGTACAGGACCGCCTGCCTTTGTCCCTTGTCGCTGCCCGAACTTAAATGATGTAGTATTGCGCAATACAATAATTCTCCTCGAAGTGGTTCTCGCAAGTCTCAGCTTTCCAAGTTAGATGAAAGTCGTGCGATGAATGATGAATGATAAATCCTGAATGCCAAATGCCCAAACGACGAGTGTCGAAAGCGCGAGAACGCGCTGGGCTTTATACAAAAAAGCGATGCAATGCTGGACCAATCACCGGAAAGCCCGATGATAATGCGACCGCCGATACATATGATTGGCATAATAACTGTGGTTGGAGAGCGCAAGATAGAAGAAAGAAATAGCCTTTATAAACATCTTGGCGCTACCATGGTTACCACCAAAAACAAAGATACTGCTTTGTCGCGCGAGTCACACGCCGTGGCAGGGCCGTACACGCCCCGGCGCTTCGCCCTACTCACTCGTTGCGTAAGATTCGCAACTGATGATGATAGTACATTCATTGGTTCACGTCCCTAGTCACTTATTTACAAGGCGATGATAATAATAAAATTGAATAAGAATAATTAAGAAATGTCAATTGAATAGTACTTTCGCTTGAGTTTTCGGAAACAAGGCTAAAAACAGTATACTTTTAAAGAGTTTTTAGATATCTTATTCGTATGGATCGAGAGGATTGCTGGAAAATTTTTTCAATGAAATAAGAAAATTTTCTTCGACGGTGAAAAAAAGGTGCTAAAAAACTAAAAAAAAACTGGTTTGCATACTTATGTACGCACGTAAGTACCAAAATAAAATATAACCTCAAAAATAATACTAAAGATTTAAACCCGCGTGTCAATATATTCTGCATTTTTAGAAGAGACGATAAAATAATAAAATTAAGATATTAAATACAATTGATAAAGATTAAATTAATAAGTATAGTTTTATTTATTTATTTATACGTGAGGAAGAGAAGAAGGGTTTAATTAAAATAAGAAATAAGAAATAAGGAATAAAACACTTGGTTGAGCCAATACTACAAGGTATAGTATTGGGTTGGCAAGAAAGTAATTGCTGATTTTGATTATAGATGTCTCACTCCCATTTTTATAATACTCGTTAATGTTATGATTTTCTTTTTATTATATATGTTATCTGTAATCCTTACTTAACATTATGAAATCATTTCGCAGATATTATCTTAATGTTCTTTCTTTATTTGAATATTAATATGGAGTGCAAAAATGAACATTTTCGCAATATCTTGCTTTATTATTTCCGTAAAGGAAAGAACGCAAGGCAAGCCGCAAAAAAGATTCGTGATGTGTATGGTGATGAAGCCCTTAAAGAAAGGCAATGCCAAAATTGGTTTGAAAAATTCCGTTCTGGAGATTTTTCTCTTAAAGATAACCAACGTTCAGGTCGACCAGTTAAGCTGAATGAGGATGAAATCAAAACAATAATTGAAGCGGATCGTCACGTAACTACACGGGAGATAGCAGAGAAGCTAAATGTTTCACATACAACCATTGAGAATCATTTAAAACGTGTTGGGCTCGTTAAGAAGCTGGATATTTGGGTTCCGCACGATTTGAAAGAAATCCATCTGACACAGCGTATAAACGTTTGCGATTTATTACTTAAACGCAATGAATTCGATCCGTTTTTAAAACGAATCATTACTGGAGACGAAAAGTGGATTGTATACAACAATGTCAATCGAAAACGATCGCGGTGCACGTCTAATGAGTAATCGCAAACCACCTCAAAGGCAAATATCCAAAAAAAGAAAATTTTTCTGTCAATTTGGTGGGATTGGAAAGGTCTGGTGTATTTTGAGCTGCTTCCAAGGAACCAAACCATTAATTCGGAGGTCTACTGTCGGCAACTGGACAAATTGAATGCAGCAGTCAAGGAAAAGCGACCAGAATTGGTCAATCGTAAAGGTGTCATTTTCCACCAGGACAATGCTAGGCCGCACACGTCTTTGGCCACTCGGAAAAAATTGATGGATATTAGTTGGGAATTGATGTTACACCCACCATATAGCCCTGATCTTGCACCATCGGATTACCACTTATTTCGATCTGTGGCCAACTCCCTCCATGGTAAAACTTTTAATAATGATGACGCTGTAAAATCGCACTTACTTCAGTTTTTGGCCGAAAAAGATCAGATTTTCTACGAGCGTGAAATTTTCAAGTTGTCAGAGAGATGGCAAAAGGTCATCGAACAAAATGGAAAATACATCATAGATTAAAGTTCATTCCAAGTAAGAAAAAAACCACTTTTATTTTATGGAAAAAATCCGCAATTACTTTCTCGCCAACCCAATACTTTATTGGCTCGTCAGGGAAAATCCCTGTAGCATAAAAACCCTGTGTGGTTGATAATTTAAATAACTTATATACCTTTAATATTACTATTGAATACATATTGAAATGTGTGTGTGTGTGTGTGTGTAATTATTTCACGTCCATTAGTTAATCTCTTTGTAATTCAATGGCAATGTGAGTTACAAGAGGACTATGAAAGCTAAAATATAATACAAATATTCGAGTAGAATCGTTATCAAATTGTTAGTTAAACTCAATAATACGAAATAATTTTGAAAACATTATAAATACAATTTTTATTACTAATATTTACAAAAAAATCAACGCGTTTAAGGACATTTATAGTTATTTAATATTAATCACAACTGTATGCAATAAATAAGAACATATAAATAAGTAATTTTTTATTGTATCGTTATGAGAAACGTGTTATGTGTGTAGAAATACAGGAATAAATATCTTGAATATAAATATCATACTTTATTTAATGAAGATTTATCGACTAACTTTATACAAATAATTCCATGTCGCTGTGCGCGCGCATAATAAGGATTTGCACTCATCATTTTTTCCCTTAGACGCCAAAAAAAGTATACCTTCAAAAATACTAATGTTATTGGCTCATGTATTTCATCCCTTCCTTAATCAAGAAAACATACGGCATTTCGAACATCAACGATAACACGTAGGCACAGATGTAACTTACTACTACGTATCCCACATATAAAATAAACTGCAAAACAAAGCAAAGAAACATAATGAAAACAAAAATACAGTTAATTAAAATTCATATAAATCTATCAATATAAACAAACAAGAAAGAATAATACATACGTTTGCGAGATAATCAAAGTGAAGGGAAGCTTCACTGTATAAATTCACAGAAAATATAACAATTGGATTTATCAAGTAAGCTCCGTAAGTCAACCTACTTAATGGTATCCAAACCTTCCACGAAAGAATACGATTCACTATACCTAAAATACGAATTGATTTGATTAATGACGATAGGAATGTAATTATATCGAGTTAAACAATCAAATCAGATATTTATTTATACCTCCATTATTTGTACAACACGCTATTATTAGCAATGCTATACTAATTGCCCATACATTTCTACCGAGTGCAACGTAAAAAGCAGCAGCCAAAACTGATATTCTTGTCTGATATAATCCAAAGAGTACTATTAGATTGCACAAACTGCCGAGTATCCAAAAAAGTATTATTGTTTTCTAAAATCAGTTATTAACACTGGAGTCAACATCAAAATCATCAAGAAAATTATTCGATCATTTAGTATTTTTAAGCGACAAGCGATTAGAATATTCGTTTACTTTTTTCCATAATAATTTGTGTTGTAATTTCAAAAAAATATATGCAGCGGTCACACCCACAAGGTAAGGTCCTATCCTAACCAATGGTGAATAGTACAGCTCTTTTGAAAGACTCCATTGTCTGTCAAAACTGTAATGCAAAAAATTGTTAATTTATTGATTCAATAACTCTACCATTACAGCGTATTTGGCTAAAAGTATCATTGCATATAAATTCGCTCGTACATATTTATCTTCAAATAGAAAACAGCCCACATATAGAGTCTTTCATTTGACTAGACCACCTTAAATTCATTTACCGTCTCCCAAGCGGGTTCTGAAGTGACTAAAAAACATTTTCCAAAAATTTTTGTCAAAAGTAACATAAAGTTAAACAAACTGCACCTTGTTGGATTCGGTTTTTAATAGCTATAAGACTGTTTTACTAAAAGTATGCAGATTCATTTAAAAAAAATACGGTGATCTGAAAATCTTGACAGAAATGACTTTGAAAAAAAATTCGGCCTCTCTCTATTTCGGTTTCTACGAGTAAAAAATTTTTTTTTATCAGACATTTTTCTCTATCGTACGAAATAATATTTATATTTAAGGTGGTACAGTTAATTGAAAGACCTAGTATACAGTGACTCACGAAAGTATTTGAACAACTGTCACGAAAAATTTTATTAATTATAATAAGTATGATCTACAACACATTTTTTTAGCAATCTTTTCATTTGTACCAAATAAATCATAACTAATCATATGTATATTTCGATTGTCTTGAAACTTTACCTATATAATCTACAGAGTCATACATACGTCCAATGTTCATAATATGTTAGTAAATGTCGTAAACTGTAGTTACTATAATTAATAAAATATTTCGTAGGTAGTGTTCAGATACTTTCCTGAATCACTAGTAAGTCCGTAAGTCGCTACTGACGAATGAGTTTAATGCCATTAATTGCATATGACTGTCTGCATATGATAATCTGTTAAATACTTGCTCATTATACACAAATCCCGTTTTAAGTTTCTATAGAATGCTCTCTCTTATTATACATTACCACAGAAATATGTATAATAATTAATATTTATATTTACCTAGGAATATAATTATTAATGTATGATATATAGCCAGAAAGAATTATTGATGAGATAAACAATAAGCCTAACAAACTAGCTGCTACTTTAAAGTATCTGAAATAAAATTATGTTCGATCAATTAAAATTATTTACAATTAGGAAGAACTATTTATATAAAAAAATGTTTATTAAAATGTGAGCTGCCTTACCTTGAAGATAAGAATAGAAGCAAATTTACTATGACAAAGTATTGCATATCGTTTGCCAAATACCAACTCCAACTCATACACTGCAAAGATTGATATTGATAAGTAATAATGTATCTATTATTAACTAATTCATAGGACAATTTTAAAAATTGCTATAATCATTGGTTTATACCATATCTTGTAGACTAAAAAGATTCTGAATATAAAGGATATTTCTCCACCAATATTTCTGACAATTTTCGTGTGAACGTTCCGTTATATAGAAAAGCGATGTTTTACTGTACCACATTACATTTATCTGCACTAATCCGATTAATATCATGAAAGTAGGTGTCAATCTAAAATAGCAGAAGTAGCAAAAAGTAAGTGATTTATTCTAAATAATTATATTTCTAATTTTGATTCAATTTATGTAAAAATCCATAAATCTTTGCTATTCAGATATCTAAGTAAATAAAATTGAATACAGACCTGGTAAATTAAAATATATATATATTTTATAATACGATTAAAATAAAAGATTTTAGAACCGTTTATCCGTTGCCAATTGAGCTGCTATCACACACAAGAATAGATACTGATTTAATTTTCTCGAGATATGCACAATCGTTGCAGTATAAGAATCAATACTCGATCAAAGTCCCACTTACAATGGATAAACTGCCCAAAATCGTTTATTACTAAAACTTTCTTCGTTCTTTCTCAACTTTTCGAATTTTTTTCTCTTAGCTCGAATATACTTCTAACTTTCACCTCCCTGCTTTATAAACGGACCACTAAAAGTTTTTTTGTAGTTTGACCGAATCTTTTCAAGGAATTTGAACACAGCGTTTCTAATTTTCTTTGATTGTTACACATAAAACTACTTGAGATAACTTTCTCCACCACCGTTCTTTTTTTTACTTATTTATTTATTAATTACACATAACAAATATATTCATTTTTTTTATTTTTTTAATAATATTTTGCAATCGCTTATTAAGCCCGTATGTTACTATTCACAATTATATATGTCTTCGAACAAAAAATTGTGTTTAGGAAAAAGCAATATAAGGATTACTGTTATTGTTAATATTATTTGTATAATGAAAATATTTTTTATATTGTCCTCAGATTAGAAAACCTTATGCATAAATTACATCAATTATATTGGATATTTAGCATTTAAAAAATTGGTCTTACCTAATAAACCTTTTTAAGAGTGCGAGAAAATATAATTTTATTACATTTAAATAGTTATGCGGTTCCCGTATATTCTTGCCCATAACTTTTTTTAAATACAAGTAGGAGACAAGAAAACCACCAAAACAAAAGAATGTATCTACTGCCAGGGTCCCATTAAATATTACGTAAAAAAGGAAATCATCTAATTTTTTCCAAACAAACGATCTATTGTCTTTTAATAAACATAACAAAAAATAAAAGATAATTAATATACAAGCATACATAAATTTAATTAAAATATCTTATTAGAGAGTAAATTAAATTAAATCTGAAATATTTATACTTTACCAAGAAAATCCTTAGAATAGTAAGCTGTATGTAGCGAAATAATCCACATCATCGAAAAAAATCTTAATCCGTGTATAACCGGAATACCAGCATCTTCAGATTTCATACTCAAAATAATTTTTGTGTTCGAATACACGGAAAAAGCTATGAGTATTTTACAAAAATAACTGTGGTTTTTTATTTTTTCCAGTTGATCCTTGTTATTATAGTTTTGCGTATGAAGTTCATCTAAAAAAATAAACGTTACGATAACAAATAATTATTCGTTTATCTATAAGTACTAACTATAATAATTTTTTGTTACTAGTCACCCAAATACGTATCTGACCCATGCAAAGGTCTCGTAAAAATTATTGGAAAATATAGAAGTATTACGTCATGCAATGTTAGGATACGTACAAAGGATTTTGTAAGAAATGACGAATGCGCAAAAGTATGTTGTAACACAAAAAAGGATTATAAGTTATTAAATAAACTTACCTATCGTTAGAGAATTAACATTCGTACGGTCTTGAAGACAATTGTCATTTTTCTTCAATCGTTTTTGGTATATCAGGACATCGTAGGCCGTTCCTATTACCATTAATAGGAATGTGAGTACGACTATTAGCCTAAAAAAAGACAACAACAAGAAAACATAATTATTTTTATATTTAATGAAGTACTATTACAAATTATAAAAGAATTGTAAGTTTACATCATTGTAATGTATGTTCCACTTAATAACCATCGATGGTCATTTGTTAGATCTCTTACTTCAACCAACGTAAAATCGGCTGAATATAGTTCGCCTTTAAAAAGAGTTCTCTTCCTTAACACGTTTTCTAGAAGAATATAAAGTTGATCTTTGGAACAGGATGCTGGTAAGCACATACCGAGTATTATCAAATTCTGCAAGGAAAAAATTAAAAGATTTGATTACCTTTTAAAAATCTCGTGTTTAATTTTAATAAAAACTTACTTCTTCGGGTATTAAAAGGTTGTATTGCAAAGTGCTATTATGTCGAAAATTAGCAACAAAGAATTTCACTTCAAAAGGTGGAAATCCTTCCTCGAAAGGACGAAATCTCGAATTGTTTCGTAATAACTTTTCCGATAATATGAGAAGATCTCTTTTTTTTGCATCTTCGCATTGTCTTCTACTACCCAACCAATAATTATTTCCATTGATAAATCCTGATTCTGGTTCACCGCTCGCATCAATTACTTGATAAAAGAAATAAAATACAAATATCTTTATTTTGTCGATCGAAAATATTTTTTATGTGCGACTCATGAAGAAAATACCGTTTAGGTAGTCGCAAAAAAGCTGATTTTTAAACGGTTTTTTTTTGAATAAGAAGGGACGTCTAAAATAAATATAATTTTTTATGCTTTCTATTTCGCTTTATGTAGAAAACTTTGCATTTGTATGCAACTTATATGAACATTTACTGACAGCATATTAATGTTAACTTTAAAAAATTTTTTTTTTGTTTCATATAGTTACAGTCGATGCTAGAATACATACATTGTTTGCAACTAAAAATATAAACTTTCCAGAAGACTTAAAATGAACTGTCAACTACAGTTATAAATTAGAAAAATGAAATTTTATTTATAAATAATCGGAATGGTAAATGAAAGCTATACAAAGTTGGAATCATATTTGGACAATCCATTTCCTGTGAAAAAATATTTAAAAAAAGAGGAAATTTTGTATCTTTATAATATTTCTCCTTCGTTTACTTCTGAACTTTTTTATTTAAATCTTTGCCCAATAAAATAATCATTTCAAAAATATCGTTTATAAAAGAATAAATAATTATTTTTTACAATGATATTAAAAATTTCTAATAATAGATATTATTTCGTAGCTTTTACGTACCTTTTAAGCTCCATAATAAATGCTGATCAATGGCTTCTCGAAATTGAATCAGTTCCTTTCCACATTGAGTTGAATTTAAAAGTGCTGCGTTTGCTAGCATTGCATAAACTGGCAACGTACGTATTTTTAATTCTTTCTTTTCATTTGCCGTACAATAATGAAGAAAGAAAATAAATACTGTGAAATACTTTAGCAATTGGATTACAGGGCGTGCCATTTTCAATATATTATGTTGTTTTGATGTACTTTCGTTGCATTTTCTTTGCTCCTATATAATACTCGTCGAAAGAAATCTTTTTATTCGCTTATATATGCTTTTCTGGAAATTATCACTTTTGTTGTTACACCGGATGAACAGAAATATTATAATATAATACAATGTTGTTACAATATTAATATTTACAAGGAAAGCAATGTAAAAAGAAAATAAACGAACGATATAACTTGAAACTTTACTCGAATAATAATACAAGATGATTGTAAAAGAACTCAGTGCACTCGTTATTAAGTAAATACACCACCTAAGCGAAAGAAAACTACTATTTGATTTTTCAACATTCCTGTTTTCTAATTCACTTGGTTTATTATATCAAGGACTTATAGTTCTTCAATTGAAGAATATTTCTTGCAGTAGAACTTCTTTTAGTAGAAACGTTAAAAAAATGTATTTTTATTTTTTAAATACCGAATGTTACCAGCGTATATTAGATTATTTAATATATCTCAAATAATTTTGATATTTATTTGAAAGAAAATTATATTGTAATCTGAAAATTCGGTTTTTAAGTTCGACCAAAATACCTCCTCGAAAATAAATATTAAATTTACACTTTGTTTTCTGAAAAAGTCATTTACAAAGTTTATTTATAAATCATTATTTATATTATTTTTGATGATTTCATGGGTTTAAGGAATATAATATTACCAATAAAAGAAAAATATTCTTCTGTTATAATTAATTAAGTTGATATACTATAAGTCCTAAAATTGATCATAATAAATTGAGAATAAATAGTTTGAATGGTGTAGTGAAAAAGCCGATTAAAAACGTGTTCTTATGTTCTACAATATTCTTGCAAAAAAGAACAATAAAAAAATCATTTATCTTTTAAATTTTTTGCCTGAAATAATGCAACCTTTTCCATCAAAGATTTTTTTAAACATTGAAAAGAATTCTAAACAGTAATTAAAATGTCTTAGTATTTGTTCTTTTTCGCTATGTTCCGTCCTTAGTCGAAACAAGAAGATAACTGGACAATTCATTTTTCTCCTGATAAGTATTATAACTCGTTAGAATATAGGATCTTTTTTTGTACAATTACGTAAGGTGAAATCCCCCCCAAAAAAATTCAAAAACATGTACAACTGTATGAACACGGTAATAAGCACATACTACTAAGCATATGTTTATATTATCTTTACAGAATTTAAGAAAATCGATGCTACCATATAATTTTTCTTATTTTTTTTTTATAACTTCACACTCAACGGACTCGATAAAGAAATCTTTACGTCGCTTTTATTACGCTTTTCTTGTAGATAAAAAATAAGATTATTCGAGAGACTTATCATTATAAACGTTTATGAATATATATACAGAGTGCTGCAAATAAACATTGTTTAACTTAAAATATTTCTGTCATTTCAGATTATACGTGCAAAATTCGAAACATAAGGACGCACACAATTTGAAGGTCATTCTTGATTTTATATAAGAAATTTTTTTGAGATTTGAAGAATAGATTTCTAACATTTTATTTGCAAATACAATCCACTAAGTTGGATTATGAGGAGATCAAAAAGTTTAGGAAAAAGCTACAAACACAATAAATGAATATTTAATTTACTTTAATAAATGTAAAAATTCAATTTTATTCAATAATTTAACTCTGAAAAAAAACCTATTATCGTTGGAAAACAATATTAAAATCAAAAATATTTAATTAATTGAATTTTCATTCTTTATTATTACCTAAATCGTTTTTTTTATATTAATGTGTCTTTTAAAAGTCTTAATTCTTCTGAAATAATTATATACTATGGCGTCTTTAAAAAAAGTATGGTACTGTTTAATACATAATGAATAATCAACAAAATTAGAAATAGGTATTGATACAAACTCAAAAAGTTCGTGTTTATTGAATTTTTTTTTGGTTCATAATTTTCGAAGAAAACCTAATTTACACTCTTAAATCATTTAATACTGCTGATAATGTACAAAGTATTTCATTTTTGGAGTTCGAATACTTCTTTGAAATACTGTATATACGTGCGAATGGGAAAAAAGTTGAATTATTCTATCGATCGATGGTTAGAAATTATAATAATTTGCATTAATTAGACAATTACCAGTTTATGTATTTTAAAAAGGAATATTCATTATTTTGCGACGAGAAAAACTAAAAAACGTAAATGCTCTGTTTTATAAATGAATGATTACTAAATAAAAATAAAATGTTTGAAGTTAAAATTTTCTACTCGCACAGAAGTAAAAATGAAAAATCGAACAAACTGTTTTTTGTGGTTACTGTGTTACGTAAGTAGGACGGGAAAAAAGACGCAAGATAGAATTTAAATACGAGACAGAGAGACGACGCATGTTATATATATCATTGCCTTTTTCTAATCTTCTCTTTTTGCTTATTTTCTTACGAATGATAGAATGTTTTGCAATTATCCCACTAGTGCCTAAGGTGCTCATGGGTCCTTTTCAAGTTGCAGGAAAGAGAGGAGACGCTATGAAATGATCAGTGATATATAATTTGCATTGATTTACTTTTAACGAGCAAAAGATAATATTAATAATCAATTACATTTGAACTTACTAACAGTATGTATCACAATTTATTTTCATAATGGTAATATGTATATTACGATATTCATACAACTAATCTGAATCTTTGAAGATCTATCCACGTATTTAGACTCAGATGTTGAAAAATGAAATCTAAATTATTA
>JACGWG010000058.1:0-11178 GCA_023678865.1 Polistes exclamans
CTACTGAAAGAAGTAGAAAAAATACTAAACCTAGAACCAGGATATGGCATTCCATTATGACCTAAGGAAGTGCCAGTTAGCACTTTAATAAAAGATCCAGAAGAAGGCATAAAAAATATTAACATCGAAAATATTGACACAAAAATAATAAAGAAAGAACCAAATAATGTAAGATCAAAAGCGGTGTGAATAACTTCAAACTATTACAATAAAAACCAAAAACTAGGGAAGAATGAAACGAAAAAAAACTATCTTACAACAAAACGTTTCTGGAAACAGAATCTGAACTTAATAATAACAAGATCGGATAAAGAAAATAACACAGTTATCATGGAAAAGGAAGAATACATCAAAGAAATGAAAAAACTGTTGAAAGATATAAACACCTAAAGTATTTTAAACAAGGATCCTACCAACAGATTTAGGAAATTGGCAAATAATTTATCAATAAAATTACAAAATAAATCCATCATCTCAGAAGAAATGGGAAAAAACCTGAGATCTTATAATTCAGTAGTGCCAAAATTATATAGATTTTAGAAAAACTTACAAAAAAGAATGAGCTTTAGGACCGGTAGTTTGTTCCATAGGGTCATTGAGCTACAAAATAGCGAAATTTATAAATCAGACATTAACAGAGTCTATATTAAACTAATTTGTATACTCTATTAATAATTCATTTCAGTTAGCGGACTTTATAAGGAAAATAAAATTACCAAAGGATACATACTTGTATCACTTGATGTAGTCTCCCTTTTTACCAACATTCCAAATAAACTAATATTAAAAACAATCAATGAAGATTGGAGAAAACTTAGAAAATCCATAAAAGTCCTAAAGAATATCTTGATAAAACTAATACAGTTTTATTTTAAATCGAGCTACTTCCAATTCAACGGGACTATCTACCAACAAATAAATAGCGCTAGCATAGGCAATCCAGCAGGTCCAGTGCTAGCCAATTTTGTGATGATTTATATTTAAAAAAATATTAAAGGCCTGTTATCCTTTTTTATTTCTTTTCCTGAAGGTTTATGTTGATGACGTTGTCACAGCAATACCTAAGGATAGAATGGACCAAACACTTCAGAACTTTAATAATGTCAATAATAAGATTCAATTCACCATGGAGGTAGAAAATAATAGAGCCTTACCCTTCCTAGATATGAATATTATAAGAAATGAAGACGTTTTCATTGTAACGAGCTGGTATGTGAAGCCTACTAGCTCTGGTAAATGTACAAACTACAATTCGAATCATCCAATAAGCCAAAAAATTGGGGTAATTAAAGGTCTTTTATTTAGAGCACTGACGTTAAGAAGTAAGAAATTTCATATAGAAAATAAGAAAAGAATAGAACTAATCTTAAAAAATATAATTACCCAACTTTTTGTTAAGTTTAAATTAGATAGAGATCAAAAGAAAGTAAAGTAACTGAATAACAAAAGATTTATTAAGTTTCCGTTTATTTAACCTTTATTGAAGATTACTTAAGAATGTTGTAATAAAATGATTTTTTCTCTTTTTTTTCTGCAGTGGCTAAAATCTAATTGATGTTCGCAAAAATTTTTCTGATTGTACACTTTTTATTTGTAGGTATATGCTTTAAACCTAGAAAAAAAACGTTTTATGGCTTGTGTAAAATAGCACTTTTTTAAAAATTTGATAGTTTTCAACTATCTTGCAATCCAAGAAGCAGCGATAAATTCTCTTAAATATAATAAATTATTTTTAGCGCTGGTAGAAATGTGCTATTAGATAATAGACAGATTAAATGTCAGGTTGACTACAATCAAGTTGCGTCGAAATCAATTAAACTCTACATGTAAAGTAACATAAAAAAGTTGTAATAAAATGATTTTTTCTTTTTACTTGGACTGCAGTTGTTAAATTATATATGATATTTGCTAGAATTTATTGTACTTAAAACATTTTATATGTAATCATACATTTTAAAACTTGAAAGAAAACGTTGTATGGCTTTTAATACATAGCACTTTATCAAGAATTTGATAGTTTTCAACTATTATTTAATCCAGGAAACAGTAAAAATTTCTAATAAAAGCATATAAAAAAATTTTTAGAAACGGAAAAAATGTGCTACTCAAAACTTAAATACATGGAAAACAATTTGACTACAATCGACTTTCGTCAAAAAAGAATAGAGTTCTACACGTAAAGTAACTAAAGAAACTTGTAACAAAATAATAATTGCTCTTTTTTTAGACAGCAGGTGGTAAAATATAAATTATATTTACAAGATATTATCAGATTTAACTGTTTTTTTTGTGTTAGTATAAAATTTAAACATTAAAAGAATACATTTTACAGCCTATATTTTATAGCACTATTTTAGAAATTTGATAGCTTTTAACTATTTTTCAATCCAAAAAGAAGCAAAAAATTCTTTTTAATATATGAAAATATTTTTAGAGCTGGTAAAAATGTGCTATTAAAAACTAAACAGAATAGATGTCTGGTTAACTAGAATCGAATTTTGTTGAAAAAGAATTAAACTCTTTACGAAAAGTAACCAAAAAAAGTAGTAATAATATAAATTCATTTCTTTTTTATACCTGCAGTAGTCAAAATATAAATAATGTTTGCTTAATTGTTTTGGACTTAAAAATTTTTATTTGTAAGTATACGTTTTAAAGCTTGAAAAAAAACGTTTTATAGTTTCTTTTAAATAGAACTTTTTTAGAAATTTTATAGTTTTTACCTATGATTAAATCTACAACAAAGCGAAAATTTCTTTTAAATATATTAAGAAATTTTTAGCGACAGTAAGAATGATCTATTAGAAACTAAAAAGAATGGATGTGAGGTTAAAAGCAATCGAGTTTCGTCGAAAAAGAAAAAAATTCTACACGTGAAGTAACTAAAACAAGTTGTAATAAAATGATTTTTTCTCTTTTCTTGGACTGCAGTTGTTTTAATAAAAATAATGTTTGCTAGATTTTATCGGACTTAAAACTTTTTATCTGTAAGTATATGCCCTAAAGCTAGAAACAAAACGTTTTATAGCTTTTGATATATATCACTTCTTTAGAAATCTGATAGTTTTTAACAATTATTTATTCCTAAATGCAGCGAAAATTTTTCTAAAATATATTTAAAAATTATTAGCGACGGTAAAAATGTGCTATTATAAACTAAACAGAATGCATGTCAGATTACTACAATAGAGTTTCGTCGAAGAATAATTAAATGCTGCACGTAAAGTAACCGAAAAAGATTGTTTTAAATTGAGTTTTTCTCTCTTTTTGACTGCAGATGTTAAAATATATACGATATTTGACAAATTTTTTGGACTTTACACTATTTATTGGTAAGTATACGGTGTACAGCTTAAAAGAAAACGTTTATTTGCTTCTTTTAAATAACAATTTCTTTGAAATTTTATAGTTTTTAACAACGATTTTTTCCAGAAAGTAGCAAAAATTTCTTTTAGGTATATAAAAAAAATTTTTAGCGTCGTTAAAAATGTGTTATTAAAAACTAAACAGGATATAAGTTAGGTTGACTACAATTGAATTTCGTTACAAAAGAATTGAACTGTACATGTAAAGTAACATAAAATAAGTTCTAACAAAATGATTTTTTCTCTTTTTTTGACTGCAGTAGTTTAAATATTAATAATGTTTGCTATATTTTATCGGAATTACCAGTTTTTAATTGTAAGTATACGCTTTAAAGCTGAAAAGAAAACTTTTAATTGCTTTTGTTTAATTGCTCTTTTTTAGAAATCCTATAGTTTTTACAAACAATTTAATTCAGAAAGTAGCTAAAATTTTTTTTTAACGTATTGAAAAATTTTTGCTAACGGTTAAAAAAAGCTTTTAGAAACTAAAAAGAAAGGGTTTTAGGTTAACTTAACTCGAATTTCTTTGGAAAAGAATTGAATTCTAAACGTTATATAACCAAAAAAAGTTGTAATAAAATGATTTTTTTTCTTTTTTTGAACTGCAGTTTTTAAAATATAAATGAAATTTGCAAGATTTTATCGGTCTTAATACGATTTATTTAAAAGTAATCACTTTAAAACTTGAAAGAAATCTATGTATAGCTTTTGTTGTATAGCACTTCCTTATAAATTTTACAGTTTTTAACTAAAACTAAATCCACAAAGTACCAAAAGTTTCTTTTTAAATATATTTAAAATTTCTTAGCGACGGAAAGAATTTACTGTTACAAACTAAATAGAATGAATGTCAGGTTAACTATAATCAAATTTTGTCAATAGAGATTTAAATTCTACTAGAACAGATGTCAGGTTGACTACAACCGAATTTCGTCTAAAAAGAATTAAATTCTAAACGAACAGTTACTAAAAAAAGTTGTAATAAAATGATTTTTTCTCTTTTTTTAAACTGCAGTGTTCATAATATAAATGATTTTTGCTAGATTTTATTTGACATAAGATTTTTAATTTGTTATTTTACACCTCCAAACTGGAAAGAAATGGTTTTATAGCTTTAGTTATATAGCAATTTCTTAGAAATTTTATAGTTTTAAACTACATAAAAATTCACAAATTAGAGAAAATTTCTTTTAAATATATTAGAAATTTTTAGCGACAGTAAAAATGGGCTACTAAAAATTAAACAGAATAAATGCTAGGTTGACTACAATTAAACTTTGTCGAAAAATAATTGAACTCTAAACGTGAAGTAACCAAACAAAGTAGTAAGAAAATTATTTTTTCTCTTTTTTTAGACTGCAGTGTTCGAAGTATAAATGACATTTGCTAGATTTTGTTTGACATAAAACTTTTTATTAGTTAGTAAACGCCTTAAAACTTAAAAGAAAACGTTTCCTAGCTTCTGTTAAATAGCACTTTCTAAGAAATCTACTTCTTTTTAAATACTGTTCAATCCAGAAAGCAGAAAAAAATTTTATTACATATATAAAAGTTTTTAAGCGACGGTAAAAATGTGGTATCAGAAACTAAAAAGAACATATGTAAGGCTAACTACAATCGAGTTTCGTCAAAAAAGAATTAATTTTTACACATAAAGTGACCAAAAAAATTTCTAATAAAACAATTTTTTCTTTTTTATTGACTCTAGTAATCGAAATATAAATGATGTTTGCTATAATTTTTCGGAAATAGTGCTTTTTATTTGAAAGTATACGCTTTAAAGCTTGAAAAAGAACGTTTCATTGCTTTAGTAAAATAGAACTTTTGTAGAAATTTTGTAGTTTTAAAACACAATTTAAACCAGAAAAAAGCGAAAATATCTTTTAAATATATAGAAATATTTTTAGCGACGGTAAAAATTTGCTATTAGAAACTAAACAGAATGAATGTTCGGTTGACTACAATCGAGTTTCGTCAAAAAAGAATTGAATTCTACACGTTAAATAACTAAATAAGTTTTATTAAAGTGATTTTTTTTCTTTTTTTGTACTTTAGTTGTTGAAATATAATTACCATTTGCTAGATTTTTTGGAACCTAAAACTTTATATTTGTTAGTATACGCCTTAAACTTGGAAGAAAACGTTTAATATTATATAGTAAATAGCACTTTACAAATTTCATAGTTTTTAGCTATTATTTAATACACGATTTAGCGAAAATTTCTTTTACAAATATTATAAAATTTTTTGCGACAGTAAAATTATGCTATTAAAACTAAACAGAATGGATTTCAGGTAGACTACACTCAAGTTTCGTCGCAAATAATTTTAATTCTACACGTATAGAAATTAAAAAACACTGTAATAAATTTATTTTTTTTTTTTAGCGGCAGTAGCTAAAGTATAAACGATGTTTGCTAAAATTTTTCGGTCTTAACTTTTTTTATTTGTGAGTATAAGTGTAAAGCTTGAAAGAAAACGTTTAATTGCTTTTTTTAAATAACACTCTTTTAGAAATATTATAGTTTAAACAACGGTCTAATCTACACAGTAGCGAATATTACTTTAACTATTTTAAAATATTTTTAGCGACGGTAAATATGTGCTATTAGAAACTAAATCGAATAAATGCTATGTTGACTACAATCAAGTTTCGTCGAAAAAGAATTGAGTTTTACAAGTAAAGTAACCAAAAAAAGGTGTTATAAAATAATTTTTTCTCTTTTTTTGACTGCAGTGTTCGGAATATAAATGATATTTGCTAGATTTTATTTAACATAAAACTTTAATTTATTAGGATACACTTAAAAACTTAAAAGATAACGTTTTAAACCTATTGCTATATTACACTTCTTTAGAAATCTGATAGTTTTTTACTTTTATTTAATCAAGAAAGCAGCAAAAATTTTTCTTAAATACATGGAAAAATAATAAGCGACGGTATAGATGTGCTATTAGAAACTAATCTGAATGAATGTCAGGTTAACTACAATCATGTTTCGTCTAAAAAAAATTGAATTCTTCTTGTAAAGTAAAAAAAAAAGTTTTAATAAAATGATTTTTTCTTTTTATTTGATTTAAGTTGTTGAAATATAAATGATATTTGCTAATAATTTTTGGACCTAGCCCTTTTTATCTGTACGTATACGCTTTAGAGCTTTAAAGAAAACGTTTTATATTATATAGTAAATAGCATTTTATAAATTTCATAGTTTTTAGCTATTATTTAATACACGATGAAGCGAAAATTTCTTTTACAAATATTATAAAATTTTTAGCGGCGGTAAAAATTTGCTATTAAAAACCAAACAGAATAGATAATAGGTTAATAACATTTGAAGTACGTCGTAAAAGAAATAAATTCTACACGTAAAGTAAAAAAAAATAGGTAAAAAAAAATAATTTTTTATTATTTTTTGACGGCAGTAGTCAAAATATAAATGATGTTTGCGGAATTTCTAAAGATTTTTTTCTTTTTATTTGCAATTATACACTTTTAAATTGGAAAGAAAACGTTTTATAGCTTTCTTATATATCATTTTATTAGAAATCTGATAGTGTTTAACTACTTCTCAATTCAGAAAGCAGCAAACATTTCTTTTAAATAAATTAATAATTTTTTACAGACGGTAAAAATGTGCTTAATATTAAATATATAATAAAAATTTTTTAAAAGTTCTATTAGAAACTAAACATATTGGATTTCAGGTATACAACTGTCGAGTTTCGTCGAAAAAGAATTGAATTCTAAACGTAAAGTAACCCAAACAAAGTTTTAATAAAATGATTTTTCCTTTTTTTTATACTGCAGCTTTAAAAATATGAATTATATTTGCAAGATCTTATCAGACTTAACAATTTTTATTTGTTAGTATATGCTTTAAAACTTTAAACAATACGTTATACAGCTTTTGTATATAGCACTTTTTTAGAAATCTGATAGTTTCTAACTACTATTTACTCCAGAAAGAAGCTAAAATTTCCCCTAATTATATTGAAATTCATTTAGCGATGGTAAGAATGTGCTATAAGAAAATAAAATAGAATTGATGTAACGTTGACTACAATCGAGTTTTGTCGAAAAAGAATTGAATTCTGAACGTAAAGTAACCAAAAAAAGTTCTAACAATATGATTTTTTTTCTTTACTTTAACTGCAGTTGTTTAAATATAAATTAAATTTGTTAGATTTTATAGTACTTACCCCTTTTTTTAGTTAGTATGCGCTTTAATTCTTGCAAGAAAACGTTTTATAGCTTTTGTTATATAGCAGTTTATTAGAAATCTGAAAGCTTTCAACTATTACTCAATCCAGAAAGCAGCGATAATTTCTGCTTAATATATCAAAAATTTTTTAGCGACGATAAAAATGTTGTATTAGAAATTATACAGAATGGATGTCAGGTGGCCTACAATCAAGTCTCGTCAAAAAAAAAATGAACTCTACGCGTAAAGTAACCAAAAAAAGTTGTAATAAAATGATATTTTCCCTTTTTTTAGACTGCAGTATTTAAAATATGAATAATGTTTGCAAAAATTTTTTAGACCTAAACTTTTTTTTGTTAATACACGCTTTAAAGCTTGAGAGATAACGTTTCATAGCTTCTGTGAAATACCACATTTTTAGAAATTATATAGATTTTAACTAGAATGTAATCCAGAAAGCTGCAAAAATTCTTTTAAATAATTAAAAAATTTTTCGCGACGGTAAAAATGTGCTATTAGAACCTAAATAGAATTGATGTCAGGTTTACTAAAATTGAGTTCGTCGAAAAAGAATTGAATACTACACATAAAGTGACAAAAACAAGTTTTAATAAAATGATTTTTTTTCTTTTTGTGGACTGCAGTAGTGGAAATATAAATAATATTTGCTAGATTTTATTTGACTGAAACCCTTTTTATTTGCAATTATACACTTTAAAATTTGTAAGAAAACGTTTTATAGCTTTCTTATATATCATTTCATTAGAAATCTGATAGTGTTTAACTACCTTTCAATTCAGAAAGCAGCGAACATTTCTTTTAAATAAATTAAAAATTTTTTACATACGGTAAAAATGTGCTATAAGTATCTAAACAGAATAGTTGAAAGGTTGACTACAATCGAGTCTCGTCGAAAAAGAATTAATTACTACACGTAAAGTTACTAATAAAAGTTGTAATAAAATAATTTTTTCTCTTCTATAGGACTGTAATTGTAGAAATATAAATAATATTTAATAGAATTCTACGGAGTTAACACATTTTATTTGTTATTATACGCTTTAAAACTTAAGAGAAAACGTTTTATAGCTTTTGTTATCTAACACTTTTTTAGAAATCTAGAAAATTTCAACTTTTATTTATTCCTGATAGCAGCAAAAACTTTTTTTAAATTTAATAACAATTTTTTAGCGACGCTATAAATGAGCTATAAGAAACTAAAAAGAATGGATGTTAGGTTTACTACAATCGAGTATCGTTGAAAAAGAAATGCATTCTTATCGGTAAGTAACCAAAAACAGTTGTAATAAAATGATTTTTTATCTTTTTTTTGACTGCAATATTCGAAATATAAATTATGTTTGCTAAATTTTTTTTAACATACCAATTGTATTTGTAAGTATACGCTTTAAAGCTTAAAAGAAATCGTTTCAAGGCTTAAGTAAAATATCACTTTTTTAGAAATATTATAGATTTAACTACGATCTAATTAAGAAAGTAGCAAAAATTATTTTAAATATATAAAAAAAAGTTATAGCGATGGTAGAAATGGGCTATTAGAAACTAAAAAGAACGGAAGTCAGGTTGACTAGAATCAAGTATTGTCGAAAAAGAATAGAATTCTAAACGTTAATTAAAGAAAAAAAGTTGTTATAATAAGATTTTTTCTGTTTTTCTGACAGCAGTGGTAAAAATATATTTAATGATTGATAAAAATTTTTCGGATATAACTCTTTTTATTTGTAATTGTACGCTTTAAAGCTTGTAAAAAAACGTTTTTAAGCTTTTGTTATATTGAACTTCTTTAAAAATCTGATAGATTTTAACTATTACTAAGTACAGAAAGCAGTGAAAATGTCTTTATAATATATTGAAAAATTTTTAGCGACGGTAAAAATGTGCTATTAGAAACTAAACAGAATTTATGTCAGTTGCCTACAATCGAGTTTTGTCAAAAAAAAAAAAAATTCTACACGTAAAGTAAAAAAAAAGTTGTAATAAAATGATTTTTTCTTTTTTTCTTTACTGCAGAGCTCGACATATAATTAATTTTTGTAAAAATTTTTCGGACCTTACACTTTTTATTTGTAAGTATACGCTTTAAAGCTTGTATGTAAACGTTTTAAAGCTTTTGCTATATAGCAATTTCTTCGAAATATGACAGTATTTACCGACGGTTTAATCTAGAAAGCAGCGAAAATTTTTTTTAAATATATTTAATATTTTTAAGCGACGGAAAAAATGTGCTATTAGAAACTAAACAGATTGTATTCTAGGTTAACTTAAATCGAATTACGTAGAAAACAAAAATTGAATTTTACATGAAAGGTAACCAAAAAAAGTTGTAATAAAATGACAATTTTCCTTTTTTTGACTGCAGCGGTCGAAATATAAATCAAAATATGCTAAATTTTTTTATACCTGAAACTTTTTATTCACAGCTGTACGCTTTAAAAATTAACAAATATTTATTTAGAGCTTCTTTTAAATAGAACTTTTATAAAAATCGGATAGATTTCAAGTACTCTTTAATCCGGAAAGTAACGAAAATTCCTGTTTATTTTATTGAATAATTTTTACAGATTGTAGTAATGTGCTATTTAAAACTAAACAGAATGGATTTCAGGTTGACTAGAATCGAGTTTCGCCAAAAAAGAAATAAAATCTACACGTAAAGTTACCAAAAAACGCTTTAATAAAATGATTTTTCCTCTTTTTAAAACTGCAGATTTCAAAATATTAATTTTGTTTGCTAAATTTTTTCGGAATTAATAGATTTTATTTGTAAGTATACGTTTTAAAATTGAAAAAAAAACGTTTTATAGCTTTTTTTATATATTACTTCTTTAGAAATCTGATAGTTTTCAACTACTGTTTATTCAAGAAAGCAGAAAAAATTTCTTTTAAATATATTAAAAAATTTTAGCGACCGTAAAATTGTGCTATTAGAAACTAAATATAATAAAAGTCAGGTTGATTACAATCAATTTTCGTCGAAAACGAATTTAATTCTATACGTAAAGTAACCAAGAAAACTTCTAAAAAAAGGATTTTTTTATTTTTTGACTTCAGTAGTCGAAATATTAATAATGTTTGCTGAAATTTTTTAGATTTAATTCGTTTTTATGTGTATATATTTGACTTAAAGCTGAAAAGAACACGTTTTATTGCCTCTGGTTAATGGCACTTTTTAAAAATTGTATAGTTTTTAACTATTATTTAATCTAAAAAGCAGCAAAAATTACTTTTTATTCTATTAAAATTTTAGCTACTGTAAAAATGTGCTATCAGAAACTAAATAGAACTGACGTCGGGTTGACTACAATTGAGTTTTGTCGAAAAGAAATTGAATTTTACACGAAAAGTAAATTAAAAAATTTTTAATAAAATAATATTTTATCTATTTTGAATGTATTAAACGAAATATAAATGATGTTTTCTTAAATTTTTCGGACATAGCACTATTTATTTGTCAGTATACGCTTTAAAACTTTAAAGAAAACGATTTAAAGCGTTTTTTATATAGCACTTCTTTAGAAATCTAATAAATTTTAACTAATTTTTATTCGAAAATCAGCGAAAGTTTCTCTTAAATGAATTGGAGAATT
>JACGWG010000058.1:11188-25146 GCA_023678865.1 Polistes exclamans
TTTTTGGATCTAAAACTTTTTATTTGTTATTATACGCTTTAAAACTTGAAAGATAATGTTTTATAGATTTTGTTATATAGCAATTCTTTTGAAATCTAATTGGTTTTATCTACTTCTCAATAACGAGAAAAGCGAAAAATTTTTTAAATATATTAAAATATTTTAAGAGACGGTAAAAATATGCTTTCAGAAACTAAACACAAAACATGTCAGGTAGACTACAATCGAGTATCTTTAAAAAAATTTAATTCTACCCGTAAAGTTACTAAAGAAAGTTGTAAAAAAATGATTTTTTATTATTATTTGGACTGCAGTTGTAGAAATATAAATGATATTTGTTAGATTTTTTGACTTAAAAAATTTTATTTGTAATTATACGCCTTAAAAATGGAATGAAAACGTTTTTTAGCTTTTATTATATAGCACTTCTATGGAATATTTATTATATTTATTAAGTATATGCTTTAAAGCTTAAAAGAAAACGTTTAATAACTTCTGCTTAGAAGCACTTTTTTAGAAATTTTAAAGTTTTTTAACTATGATATAATCTAGAAAGTAGCAAAAAATCCTTTTAAATATATTAAAACAGTCTTAGCTAAGGTAAAAATTTCCTATTGAAAACTAAACAGAATAGGTGGCAGGTTGACTATATACGAATTTTGTAGAAATAGAATTGAATTCTAAACGTAAAGTTACTAAAAAAGCTTGTAATAAAATGATTTTTTTTCTTTTTCTTACTGCTGTAGTTGAAATATAAATGTTCTAAGCTAGATTTAACAGACTTTTTATTTGTAGAATTTTTTTTTTTTTTTTTTTTTTTTATTCATTACAGAACATACAATCAATTCTCAACGAGAATTATAAGTACTTTAAGCTGACGTGACGAAATGACATGAAATGTAATTGAATACTATATACAATGGTGAGTGTAGATATAATACATTAGTTTCAGATAATATTACAATGTTTTAAATCATTCAAACCTTGTTTTAAGGTCAGAAGGGTAAAATCTTTTTAGTCTTCGTACTAGTTCATTTGTTTCCAGTAAATTTTTTGCTAAAGAGTTGGGATGATTGGCTAAACGGGAGTTGTAGCGTTCACTGAAGCTAACAATTTCTTCTTTTATTGTAGGTATTCTTAAATCTTGATGAATTCTTTCGTTTGTAACGTACCATGGGGGATTGCAAATGTTTCGTAGAGTTTTTGATTGGAACCTCTGTAGAATCTCTATATTGGAGTTACTCGCAGTTCCCCATAGTTGAATTCCATAAGTCCATATGGGTTTTAGAATAGCTTTATAGATAGCGAGTTTTTTTTCCAATTCTAACTTAGACGATCTACCAAAAAGCCAATAAATTTTTCTTACTCGTTCTTTGAGGTGTTTTACTTTGGTTTGTATATGTTGCTTCCATGTCAGCCTTTTGTCCAGGATAATACCCAAATATTTGATCGAGTCTCTAATAGGAATATTTACCCCATTGATGACCACAGGGGGACACGTGCCTCTGCGCAATGTGAAGGTTATATGAGCTGATTTATTTTCGTTGATATTGATTCGCCATTTCTGACACCATTTTTCTAGTGAGTGCAGATGTCGTTGGAGAATATCAGTCGCGTTTTTTGGATCGCTCTCAGATGCTAGCAGAGCTGTATCGTCTGCAAATGTAGCAGTAGTTATCCCTTCTGAGGTAGGTAGATCTGCCGTGTATATTGTGTACAGTATGGGCCCAAGTACGCTGCCTTGTGGAACACCGGACAAGATTGGATAAGCTGAAGTGAATTGGTTTTGGTATTTAACTATGAATTTTCTGTCTGTAAGGTAGGATTTAAGGATCAGGAAAAAAGGATATGGAAATATTTTCTTGAGTTTATAAAGTAGTCCGGTGTGCCAGACTTTGTCGAAAGCTTGCCTTATGTCCAGGAATACTGCGGAGCAGTATTTTTTCTTTTCAAGATCTTGCGATAGTTGACGAGTTATTCTATGGACCTGTTCAATTGTTGAATGGTATTTCCGAAACCCGAACTGATGGTCAGGAAGAGTAGGGACATCCAAGACATTTAGTAGGCGGTTAGTGAACATTTTTTCAAACATCTTAGACAAAGAGGATAAGAGACTGATTGGTCGGTATGACGTAACGTCATGAGGTGGTTTACCTGGCTTGTGAATGAGTGTAATCACTGCTACTTTCCATGAAGTAGGATAGTAGCCTAGGCGTAAAATGGCGTTGAATAGTGAGGTAATATACGCTATTCCTTTTTTTGATAATTCTTTGATCATCTTTCCGTTGATTAAATCGAGGCCAGGTGCTTTTTTCGGATCAACGTGTGATGCAATTGTTGCTTTGACTTCCATTGAGGTAAACGGTTTTATTTGTGGAGATAATTGGAAAGGTGAGTGCATAAATGTCCAGACGTCTTCATCTTCTGCAGGTACTGAAGGTGAAGATGGTTTGAATACATCTGCCAGGTAGGAGGCGAGGTTTCCTTGCCCATTCACCCTGGGACTGACGGATAGGTGGAATGTCTTGAATTGGGCGAGTAAAACGCCTTGTTGCTTTCCAAAGTGAATAGTTAGAGTCTGCAGTAGGAGTTAAGTTCTGAAGGTAACTTTGAAGACCTTCATTTTTAAAGTTCTGCAGTATTTTTTTTAACACTTTGGTAGCTTTATTAAGTTTACGTTTGTCCTCGGGAGATCTACTATTGTGCCAATTTCTACGTAACTTACGTTTTTTTACAATTTTATTTAAAATAAATGCAGGGTAGTCATGACCAGAAATATACTCCAAAGAAGGTGTAGAGGCTCGAACTGCATTTATTATGTTGTGCGTTAAATGGTTTACTGCGTGGTCCACATCATCAGTTGTTTTTAATGGTAAAGTGGTATCAACAGTATTATTGAATGTTTCCCGGAAGAAATCCCAATTTGTAAGTCTATTTTATAAGGAGATTGGTGGCTTTTTGTCGATAATAGTTGTATTTATTGTTGCTATGATTGGAGTGTGATCGGAAGAAAGGTCAAATGAAGAGCAGACCTGTATATATCGAGGAGATAAATTTTTGGCGATAAAAAGTCTAGCAGGTCAGGAATTTTATTTACATCAGTTGGCCAGTAGGTAGGCTCACCTGAACTAATGCAAGATAATCTATTAGTTTCGATACTTTTTGAGAGTTCTCTACCTCTTGGTGTTATAATTCTACTACCCCAGATGTTATGCTTGGCATTATAGTCACCTCCGGCTAAGAATCTAGAGCCTAGACTTTCGAAGAAATTGTCAAAATCTTCTTTTTTGATAGTGTGTCTAGGAGGACTGTACACTGCTGAGATAGCTATTAGGCAATGCCAGTCGTATATCATGACACTTGTTGCCTGAAGATGATCTTGTTTATATGGCGCAAGCTCGTAATGTCTTATGTTAGATTTAACTAAAATCGCAGTACCACCATGTGCCCTTCCACTTGGATGATTCGTGGAGTACACCTTATAACCGAAGATTTTAAAATAATTTTTAACCGTAAAGTGTGTCTCTGATATTAATATGATTTGTATGTCATATAATTTTAAAAATGCTTCTAGTTCAAATTTATGTTTCATTAGGCCATTAGCGTTCCAAAGAGCAATGCGTAATGTCCTCATTATTTATTATTACACGAAATGTTACTTACTAATACCGTTAATAATGAAATGAGATTGTTTGATTGTTCGATTTGTTTATTTATTAGTTCACTTTGTTTTTCGATGAGTTTTTCTAGTCTACTTATAGAATCTGTAAGACCTGAGCTGTTATTATTGTTTACGTTATTTAAAGGTTGCGGATTTGAAGTATCTGATATTTGTATATTTTTATTTACGGCTTGTGCGTAAGACATAGATTGGTCGGCGTAACGTTGAATGTTTACCGGTGGGTTGGTTTCGAGATTAGATTGAATATTTACAGTTTTCCTTATTCTAGGTGTAGGAAACGTCTTTTTGTACATCTCTTGGTAGGAAGGACACCCTTTGTAGTTCGCAGTATGGTTGGCACCGCAGAGGAAACAAGTTGGTGGAGTATCTATGGATTTCTTACAATCTGCCGTAGCATGCTGACCAGAGCATTTAACACACTGAAAATTGCGATTGCAATACTTTTGAGTGTGACCATACTTTTGACATCTCTTGCATTGAGCAATTTCCTTTTTCTTACGTGGTGATTCAAATTTGACTATTGTGTTATTCAGTTTTTTAATATTGTAGACCATGTTGTTGTTAGGTTTTTGTTTAAGGTCAATAAAGAACATGGATAGTGGGTTGTGTGTAGCTCTGTGATAGATATTGCTGATGTTTACAACTTCGTGACCCAGCTCCATTAGTTCTTCTTTCAGGTCGTTCAAATTAGCAGAGTGATGTACGTTACGTAACACAACTCTGAACGAACGTTCTTGTTTTAATTGAAATGTGTGAAAGCTAGCATTTAATGATTTTAATATTTTAGTAATTTCTCTGTAGGAGTTCGCATCTGCTGGTAATATTCGAACCTGATTATTACTAATTTTATAGGTGTAACTATCTTTTTTCACTGCATTATTTAGGCATTTAGTTAAGGATTGAATGTCAAGGACGTCATCTATATAAATTGGAGGAGGTGGAGGTATTTTCTGCACTTGTTCGTTTTGCGGCATATCGCAATCTGTGTCTACACTTGAGGTTAAGATCGAGAATCTGTTAACGATTTCGGGCACTCCATTACTTCTAGGAACATTGTTGTTAACATCATCTATTCTCGCTCTTTTATTGCTACCAGAAGCATGTTCACGCCTATGAGTAGTAACCATTTGCCATGATGGAAATTTGGCTGATGTATGCATATCCCGGTCAAGGATATGCGAAAGGCTTATTGCCATGAGCCGGTGACCGATTTGTTCAAAATTTGAAAATTAAACAACCAGGTAACGAATTTATTCGTTATACGTATAATGTAAACAATAAAGTTATAAACACGCGGATCTTCACTCTGAACGTCCGTACACTTCGAATGCTAAGACGCGACTTTATTTGTAGAATTAACAGACTTTTTATTTGTTAGTATACTCTTTAAAACTTAAAAAAAAAAAATTTTATAGTTTTACTTATATAGCACTACTTTAGAAATCTGCTTGTTTTAAACTATTATTTAATCAAAAATGCAGCGAAAATATCTTTTTAAAATATTAAAAAATTTGTAGCAACGGTAAAAAGGTGCTATTAGAAACTAAACAGAATAGATGTCAGGTCGCCTACAATCGAGTCTCGTCGAAAAAGAATAAAATCTTAATCGTAAAGTTATCAAAAAATTTTAATATAAATAATTTTTTCTTTTTCTTTAGACTGCAGTGGTTAAAATATTAATATTTTTTGCTAGATTTTATCGGACTAAACTCTTTTTATCTGTAAGTATATGCCCTAAAGCTAGAAAGAAGACGTTTTATTGCTTTTGTTACATAGCACTTCTTTAGAAATAATATAGTTTTTAACTACGATTAAATCCAGAAAGTAGCGAAAATTTCTTCTAAATGTAATAAAAAAATTTTTAGCGACGGTAAAATTAGGCTATTAAAACTAAACAGAATAGATTTCAGGTTGACTTCACTCGAGTTTCGTCGAAAATAAGTTTAATTATACACGTATAGTAACCAAAAAACATTGAAATAAATTGATTTTTTTTTTAGCTGGCAGTAGCTAAAGTATAAACGATGGTTGCTAAAATTTTTCGGTCTTAACTTTTTTTATTTGTGAGTATAAGTGTAAAGCTTGAAAGAAAACGTTTAATTGCTTTTTTTAAATAACACTCTTTTAGAAATATTATAGTTTAAACAACGGTCTAATCTACACAGTAGCGAATATTACTTTAACTATTTTAAAATATTTTTAGCGACGGTAAATATGTGCTATTAGAAACTAAATCGAATAAATGCTATGTTGACTACAATCGAGTTTCGTCGAAAAAGAATTGAGTTTTACAAGTAAAGTAACTAAAAAAAGGTGTTATAAAATAATTTTTTCTCTTTTTTTGACTGAAGTGTTCGAAATATAAATGATATTTGCTAGATTTTATTTAACATAACACTTTTTATTTGTTAGGATACGCTTAAAAACTTAAAAGATAACGTTTTAAAGCTATTGCTATATTACACTTCTTTAGAAATCTCCTAGTTTTTAAATTTTATTCAATCCAGAAAGCAGCAAAAATTTTTCCTAAATACATGAAAAAATAATAAGCGACGGTTTAGATGTGCTATTAGAAACTAATCTGAATGAATGTCAGGTTAACTACAATCATGTTTCGTCTAAAAAAATTGAATTCTTCATGTTAAGTAAAAAAAAATGATTTTTTTATCTTTTTTTGACGGCAGTATTCAAAATATAAATGATGTTTGCTAAATTTTTTTAGACTTTAAACTTTTTATTTTGAAGTATACGCTTTAAAGCTTAGAAGAAAACGTTTCATTGCTTCTGTTATATAGCACTTTTTTAGAAATTTTTATAGATTTTTACTACGATTTATTCCAAAAAAAAGCAAACATTTTCCTTAATTATATTAAAAAATTTTAAGCGACGGTAAAATTGTTCTATTAGAAATTAAACAGAAAAGACGTCAGGTTAACTACATTCGAGTTTCGTCGAAAAAGAACTGAAATCTTTACGTTAAGTATCTGGGTGATTCTCATATAACTGTGATTTTTACAACTTAAAATTTATTAAAATTAAAAATGCTTTAAAACTTGTGTTCTGGTTGCTATTGGGCTTTTACTATGCTCCAAATTAAGCCTGTAACGTAGTTCTACTACAACTTCAATAGACAAGAAACTAGAACAACAATTAGAAATTTCACCTCCACGGTATTGACATCAAAACTAAATATTAAAAGTACTTGCCTAAATCTCTAAACTCTTAAAATAATAAAAAGAATAATAAATTATAGGACTTTGATAATCATACAGAGACAATTTTGGTATTTTTTCTCTTGATTTTAACAATATTTAAAATTTAATAACAATAGAATTAAAATAAAAATTTTTAAAATTTTTCAACAGTAGAATTAAAATAACAATTTTTAAATTATTCTTAGAATAAAACCAAGTTTAACATTAGTTAAATAATTAGATTGATTTAAGTTTTTAACAAATTTAAATATAAAAAACAATAAATATAATACAATTTTTATATATAGTTAAACAATAATCTATAACATAGTTTCTAATGAAAAAATTTAGTGACTCATTTCTTATTTCTTAAGCTTCGTCGAAGCGTTACATTTGGAACAACTTTGGGTTTTTTAATTTTATCAGCGACTACAGAGTCTTTCTGAGATCTTTTTAAAGTTTTCTTTGCTTTTGGAGAAGCTAATTTTAATTGATTATCATTGTAGTTTATTTGTCCCATCGAAAAATGTTCCCACATTGTGCCAGGTTGACAGTCGAGACAACTTAATGAGTTGAATAATATTAGGCCAGAGTTTAGTATTGAGCTATTTTTTATAATACTAGAACAATTGGAAATGATAATAAATTGAAACATCAAGGAAATATTCATTTGAATATCATTCGTTATTTTCACCATGGTACTGACATCCACGGTATTGACATTTGAATGAATAATTAACCTTACTTAATTCCTTATAAGTAATTAAAATAATTAATCAAATAATTTCGATTTTATACGTAAAATTAAATAATTATTTAGTATAATTGACATAAAAATTGTATTAACACACGTGAACTTCAGTACCATGGTATTGACCAGTAATTTTATGACATACCTTTTTAAGAACAAAACAAATTATTTCTGTCATAACATAGAGTCTAGAAATAAAAATACAGCTGTCATTTGTATACAAATAGTCCTTCTTCAAAATGCCACTAGAGCAAGCAAACAAAACTGAATAAAAGATGGCGCTTAGGCGGCAAATACTTTGAATTTGAATATTGAATAAAATTCCAGGACACAAGTCAATGACTATTATTTCCTTTTACCGATCAATATTGGGGTACAATTGCAGCATAATTTAATCGAATATACGATAGATTTTAGTTACAAAAGCTAGACTTTAGATTATAAGACGACTCTTTATAGAAATTTATTCATTTAGTTTGAAAAACAAAAATCAGACATGCCACGGTAATGACATTTCGAGTATATTTCTGTAAGTTATTCATGATCCATGAATAATTATGCTTTAATTTACAATGTCGACGGTAAAATAGCATCAAATTTATCATATTTATAATTTTCTGATCAAAAAAATCGTGTTGAATAATAATTAAAGTACTAGACATAAAAAATCACACCTATCTGAGAATCACCGATCTACAAGAAGTTGTAATAAAATGATTTCTTTTCTGTTTTTGTCTGCAGTTTTCTAAATACAAGTGATTTTTGCCTAAACTTTTGGGATGTAACACATTTTATTTGTAAGTATTCGCTTTAAAACATTAAAGGAAACGTTTCATATTTTCTGTTAAATAGCACTTATTTAGAAATTATATAGTTTTTAACTACGATTTTATCCATATTGTAGCAAAAATTTATTTTTTAATATATTGAAAAGTTTTTAGCGACAGTTAAAATGTTTTTTTAGAGACTAGACAGGATAGATGACAGGTTGACAACATAAGAGTTTGGTCAAAAGAGAATAAAATTCTAACCTTAAAGAAATTAAAAAAAATTTTATAAAATGATTTTTTCCTATATTCGGACTGCAGTTGTTAAAATATAAATGATATTTGCTAGATTTTATTGGACTAACTTCTTTTTATTTGTTATTATACGCTTTAGGAAATAAAAAAAATGTTCATAGCTTCTGTTGATTTGCACCTTTTTAGAACCTCTATAGTTTGTAACAAAGAATTAATCCTGAAAGTAGCTAAAGTTTCTTGTAAATATAATAAAAGATCTTTAGCGACAGTAAAAATTTGCATTTAGAAAATAAACAGATTCGATTTTTTGCAGACTACAATTGAGTCTCGTCAAAAAAAAATTAAATTCTACACGTTAGGTGTCTAAAACAAATTGTAGTCAAATTATTTTTTTTTTTTGACTGCAGTTTTTAAAATTAAATAATATTTGCTTGATTTTATTAGACTTAACACTTTTTATTTGTAGTTATACGCTTTAAAACTTAAAAGAAAACGTTTTTTAGATTTTGTTACATGGTATTTCTTTAGAAATCTCATAGTTTTAAAATAATATATAATTCAGAAAGCAGCAAAAATTTTTAAAAATATATTAAAATATTATAAGCGATGGTAAAAATGTGCTATTAGAAACTAAACAGAATGAATTTTAGGTAGACAAAATAAGAAGTTCGTTAAAAGAGAATTGTATTCTACACGTAAAGTTACCCAAAATAAGTTTGTGATAAAATAATTTTTTGTAATTATTTGGACTGCAGTTGTAAAATACTAAAGATATCTTCAAGATTTTATTAGACTAAACAGTTTTTATTTGTTAGTATATACTTTAAAACTTACTCACATTAAGTTTAAGAAATTTCATATAGAAAATAAGAAAAGAATAGAGCTAATCTTAAAGAATAACAATAACCTAACGAGTATTATACACATGGTGTTTAGTAAATTTAAACTAGATAGAGATCAGACGAAAGTAAAAGAACTGAATACTAAAAGAATTATTATGATTCCGTTTATCAAACCTTTATCAAATAAAATAAAAAAATATTTCTAAAATACTAATGTAAAACCAGTTTTTTATAACTTAGTTAAAATAAATTTAATATTCACAAAATTAAAAGACAAGGTTGATAAACTAGAACAATCGAACCTAGTTTACAAAATACCATGTGAATGTGACAAATGCTACATAGGACAAACTGAACCAAAATTAAAAAAAAGATTAGAACAACATAAGAATGATTGTAAACCTACAAATAATTAAAAGAATAATACTACGGCGTTAGCCGAGCACCATTTTAAAAAAGGACACAGGTTCAAATTTAAAGAGACAGCTATTTTAGAAAGAGAAGACAATTGGTTCAAAAGGGATATAAGTGAAATGTACCATATAAAAAAAAAAATACAGTTAACTACAGGACAGACACAAATAATCTAAACAATATCTATAATGAAATTTTAAAATTTAATTATCATAACAGGACACACTGATAGTGGACATCCTAATACGGAAGATACTTAGATTATTAAACACTAGTCTAGATAGACTTCAGTATATGATTACGTGTGACGAGATAAGGTGTTTTTAGGATTAAATTATATAATAATATGTTAAGTTTTATTATAATGTATGACTCTAAAAATGAGATAATATGAATTGACGCATTAAGGAAGTGATCAAGGTAAAAAATTAGAGTTTTTAATTATTGCAATGTTTATATTCTTTAACAAGTCATATTAATAAAAAAATAAAAGAAAATTTGTTGTTGCTGAGGAAGTCCTCAGTAAGGAACGAATCGTTCAAAAAGGTCAAAATAAGTTGTTCATTAATTTTATTAATTGTCTTTAATTCCCTTTGAAACCTATATATTGACTAAAAAATGTTGTAATAAAATGATTTTTTCACTTTTTTTAGACTGCAGTTTTTAAAATATAAATGATATTTGCTAGATTTTATCGGACTTAACACTTTTTATTTGATATTATACGCTTTAAAACATGAAAAAAAAAGTTTTATAGCTTTTGTTATATAGCACTTCTTTAGAAATCTGATAGTTTTTGGCTATTATTTAATCTAAAATGCAGCAAAATTTTCTCCTTTAATATATTAAAAAATTTTTAGCGACGGTAAAAATGTGCTATTAGAAACTTAACAAAATCGATGTTAGGTTGACTACAATCGAGTTTTGACGAAAAGGAATAGAATTCTAATTGTAAAGTAACCAAAAATTGCTGTAATAAAATGTATTTTTCTCTTTCTTTAGACTGCAGTTTTTAAAATATATATGATATTTGCTAGATCTTATCGGACCTAACACTTTTTATTTGTTAGTATACGCTTTAAAACTTGAAAAAAAACGTTTTACAGCTTCTGTTAAATAGCACTTTTTTAGAAGTAAAACAGTTTTTTTCTACAATTTATTCAAAAAAGTAGCAAATATTTCTTTTAAATGTATTAAAAAATTTAATTATCAATATTCTTGTCCCAACAGTACATTAATATATATGAGTTTTAAAGGGAAATTAAAGACAGTTAATAAATTTGATTAACAATTTAATATGACCTTTTTGAACGTTTTGTCTCATACTGGGGACTTCCTCAGCAACTACAAATTTTTTTAATTAGGACTTTTTAAAAAAATATATAAACATTACATTAAATAAACTCTAATTTATTTGCTTTAATCACTTAGTTCACGCGTCAATACATATTATTTTATTTTCAGAGTCATAAATTACAATTAAACTTAACATATTACAGTATAATTAATCCTAAAAGCACCTTATCTTGTCACACGTAATCATATACTGAATTCTATCTACACTAGTGCTTAATAATCTAGGTATATTTCGTATTATGATGTCCTCTAACAGTGTGTCCTGTTATGATAATTAAATTTTAAAATTTCGTAATAGATGTTGTTTAGATTATACGTGTCTATCCTGTAGTTAACTGTATTGTTATTTGTTATATGGTACATTTCGCTTATGTTTCTTTTGTACTAATTGTCCAGTTCCTTTCCTGTAGGTTTATGTTGATGACGTTGTCACAGCAATACCTAAGAATAGAATGGACCAAAAACTTAAGACATTTAATAGTGTCAATAATAGGATCCAATTCACAATGAAGGTAGAAAATAATAAAACCTTACTCTTCCTAGATATGAATATTATAAGAAATAGAGACAGTTCCATTGTAACAAATTGGTATGTGAAACCTACAAACTCTAGTAGATGTATAAATTACAATTCGAATCATCCAATAAGCCAAAAAATTGGGGTCATTAAAGGAATACTATTTAGAGCACTGACGTTAAGTAGTATGAAATTTCATATAGAAAATAAAAAAAGAATAGAACTTATATTAAAGAATAATAATTACCCAACGAGTCTTATACACATAGTGTATAGTAAGTTTAAATTAAAGAGAGATCAGAAGAAAGTAAAAGAACTGAATAACAAAAGATTTATTAAGTTTCTGTTTGTCCAACCTTTATCGAAAAAAATAAAAAAACGTTTTAGAAATACTAATGTAAAACTAGTTTCTTATACCTTTGTTAAAATAAATTTAATATTCCCAAAACTAAAAGACAAGGTTAATAAACTAGATCAATCGAACCTAGTTTACAAAATACTTTGTGTTTGTGAGAAATGCTACATAGGACAAACTAAACAAAAATTAAAGAAAAGATTAGAACAACATAAGAATGACTGTGTGACGTCCCCGCGGTTATATGAATAAAAGGCGGGTGACCCCACGAATATTTGCCCTGTTTTTGGTCAGTCCGTAAAGCCGGTACTCTACCTGGGATCTGGGCTAGAAGAGCCAGCACCTGCAAGGTTAAGAAATGATGAGGTATACTTACCTTTAAAGAGATTCTGTCGTCTCCTAGAACGAATTGCGTCGATAAAATGGTCGCAGGATTCTGGTTTGATACGGGTTTTTGCCGTTAAAAATAATAATAATTCCTAATTTTCCGGTAAAACTAAAGTATATTTTTCTAATGTGGCTCAATAAAATTACAAGAAGGTAAGTTAACAAAAGAATAATGTAAAATTTTGTCTTCGAGGCCATGTGAAAAGTAAAAAGTAAAAAGAGAGTAATTTGACAAAGACTGTTCTCTGTTCTAGCGCGTAGAGAAGAATGAATTATGAAAAAGAAAAGTGGTCTTAAGCCTTTAGGAAGAGAGAGTTTTTTTGTACAAAAAAAAACGCGTGGATAACTATTATTAGAAATAAATGTTACAAAATAGATATTTGCGAATGAGTCATTTAGTTTTTGTAAGCGTGACTTATGAGCCCAGCACGGCTGAGTGGGAGGTACTTCCACTCGCGTCCAAATGCCCCCCTCCACTACCGACCATAGCCAGGTGTTAACTAAAACAAGTCGGTAGTGTAGGTAAGGCAGATTACCCTATGAACGACAATCGACACATTTTTATCATGATAAGCATCGATGGTCGTTCATAAGAGTGCTTATGATGTAATTAACCAAAAACTTAAATTATAGTATAAAGAAAATAAATCGCAATTGTCGAATTAACATTGGGTGGCACGCCCTGCCATTCAGAGTCGTCACTAGGACGTGACACCACCCCCCTTAAAGAAGAAGCACGAATGAGTCCATTATTGAGTGCTTCGTAAAGCATCAACTCTATAGAAGACTTCCTCTTCTTAAGCAAAACTTCACCATTGTCAATATCTTCGGCAAGACCATCAGGCATTGGACAAGCTATCATATATTGTTTGTCTTTCTTTATTTAAACCAAATTTAAAAGAAATATATAATTAATTATAGCTTTTTACTGCCCGTTACTGTTTGTTAATTTCTTCTTACTTAGTCTTATTAATAAAATAAATTTTTCATTTATATCAGATGCAATATAGTTTCAATATATGTTTCTATTTCTTTATAAGTATTCTTTCTTTTTTTTTCTTTACGTGCTTTTTGACTTTACTTTTCCTCTTCTCAGCTTGTTGTTCTTTGATAGCTTTTTTCCGAGCCTTTTTATTCTCCGGACTTTCATTACGAGGACGTGCGGAATTAGTAAATTTTTTTTTCACTTTCTTTGCTATCGCTGTCTGAATCCACATTAATCGAACATATACTTTCATCATCACTACTGTCTCTTTCTTCTCCTATTTCTTCTTCTTCTTTTTTTTTCGTTATTGTCTTTGATACTTTTCTTAGATTTTTTGGGTATAACTTCAGGTGTTTTATTAGGTTTGGACGAATCTGCTTTCAATCCTAATAATGTTTTATAAATTAAATCTTCTTTCTTTGTTTTAGCAAGTTTTATATCTCGTTCTACATC
>JACGWG010000058.1:40146-67523 GCA_023678865.1 Polistes exclamans
TTTACCACCCATATTAAAAGATATTTTTCCTCATTAATTTAACAAGAGTAACCAAAAAAAAGTGTTATAAAAGAATTTTTTCTCTTTTTTTGAACTCTAGTTGTTAAATATAAATAAATTTGCTACATTTTTTCTAACTTAACGTTTTTTATTTGTAAATATACGCTTAAAAACTTGAAAGAAAACATTTTAATGCTTTTGTTATATACCACTGCTTAACAAATCTGATAGTTTTAAACTATTGGGTTGGCAAGAAAGTAATTGCCGATTTTGATTATAGATTTCTCACTCCTATTTTTATAATACTCGTTAATGTTATGATTTTCTTATTATTATATATGTTATCTGTAATCCTTACTTAGCGTTATAAAATCATTGCGTAGATATTATCTTAATGTTTTTTCTTTATTTCAATATTAATATGGAGTGCAAAAATGAACATTTTCGCCATATCTTGCTTTATTATTTCCGTAAAGGAAAGAACGCAAGGCAAGCCGCAAAAAAGATACGTGATGTGTATGGTGATGAAGCCTTTAAAGAAAGGCAGTGCCGAAATTGGTTTAAAAAATTCTGTTCTGGAGATTTTTCTCTTAAAGATAACCAACGTTCAGGTCGACCAGTTAAGCTGAATGAGGATGAAATCAAAACAATAATTGAAGCGGATCGTCACGTAACTAAACGGGAGATAGCAGAGAAGCTAAATGTTTCACATACAACCATTGAGAATCATTTAAAACGTGTTGGGCTCGTTAAGAAGCTGGATATTTGGGTTCCGCACGATTTGAAAGAAATCCATCTGACACAGCGTATCAACGTTTGCGATTTATTACTTAAACGCAATGAATTCGATCCGTTTTTAAGACGAATCATCACTGGAGACGAAAAGTGGATTGTGTACAACAATGTCAATCGAAAACGATCGTGGTGCACGCCTAATGAGTCATCGCAAACCACTTCAAAGGCAAATATCACACAAAAAAAGATTCTGCTCTCAATTTGGTGGGATTGGAAAGGTCCGGTGTATTTTGAGCTGCTTCCAAGGAACCAAACCATTAATTCAGAGGTCTACTGTCGGCAACTGGACAAATTAAATGCAGCAGTCAAAGAAAAGCGACCAGAATTGGTCAATCGTAAAGGTGTCATTTTCCACCAGGACAATGCTAGGCCGCACACATTATTGGTCACTCGGAAAAAATTGATGGATATTGGTTGGGAATTAATGTTACACCCACCATATAGCCCTGATCTTGCACCATCGGATTACCACTTATTTCGATCTCTGGACAACTCCCTTCGTGGTACAACTTTTAATGATGATGACGCTGTAAAATCGAACCTACTTCAGTTTTTGGCCGAAAAAGATCAGACTTTCTACGAGCGTGGAATTTTCAAGTTGTCAGAGAGATGGCAAAAGGTCATCGAACAAAATGGAAAATACATCATAGATTAAAGTTCATTCCAAGTAAGAAAAAAACCACTTTTATTTTATGGAAAAAATCGGCAATTACTTTCTTGCCAACCCAATATTATTCAATCTAAAAAGCAGCGAAAATTTTTCTTTAATATAATAAAAACTTTTTAAGCGACGGTAAAAGTGTGCTATTAGAAACTAAACAGAATAAATATCAGGTTGACTACAATCGAGTTTTGTCAACAAAGAATTAAATTCTACACGTTGAGTAAAAAAAAAAATTTTAATAAAATAACATTTTTCTTTATTTAAATGCAGTAATCGAAATGTAAATAATGTTATTTAAAATTTTTTAGACTTAAAACATTTGATTTGTAAGTTTACGCTTTTAAGCTTGAAAAAAAACGTTTTAATTCTTATTGTTATTTCTACTTTTTTAGAAATTTTATAAGATTTACCTACAATTATTTCCAGAAAGAAGCAAAAATTTATATAAAATATATATTAAAAAATTTTTTGCGACTATAAAAATGTGCTATTTGAAACAGAACACATTGCATGTCAAGATGAATACAATCGAGTTTTGACAAAAAAAAAAATAAATTTTACAAGTAAAGAGACTAACAGATTTTGTAATTAAACGGTTTTTTCCTATTTTTTGAATGCAGTGGTTTAAATATAAATGACGTTTGCCCTAATTTTTCAGACTTAACACATTTTATTTAAAAGTATACGCTTTACAGCTGGAAAGAAAGTGTTTCATTGCTTCTGTTTAATAGCACTTCTTTACAAATTTTATAGTATTTTACTTCGATTAATTCTAGAGTATAGATAAAATTTTTTTTAAATATATTAAAAAATTTCTAGTGACGGTAAAAATGTGCTATTAGAAATTAAAATGAACGGAAGTCAAGTTGACTAAAATCGAGTATTGTCGAAAAAGAATAGAATTCTATACATAAAGTAAACAAAAAAAGTTGTAATAAAATGATTTTATAATCTTTTTTTTACAGCAGTAGTCGAAATGTAAAATATGTTTGCTATATTTTAAGAAACTATTTCTTTTTATTTGAAATTATACGCTTTAAATCTGAAAAGAAAACGCTTCATAGCTGCTGTTATATAGAACTTCTTTAGAAATAATATAGTTTTTAACTACGATTAAATACAGAAAGTAGCGAATATTATTTTAACTATTTTAAAATATTTTTAGCGACGGTAAATATGTGCTATTAAAAACTAAATCTAATAGATGTAAGGTTGACTACAATCGAATTTCGTTGAAAAAGAATTAAGTTTTACAAGTAAAGTAACCAAAAATAGGTGTTATAAAATAATTTTTTCTCTTTTTTTGACTGCAGTGTTCGAAATATAAGTGATGTTTGCTAGATTTCAATTAACATAACACTTTTAATTTTTTAGGATACGCTTAAAAACTTAAAAGATAACGTTTTAAAGCTATTGCTATATTACACTTCTTTAGAAATCTGATAGTTTTTAACTTTTATTCAATCCAGAAAGCAGCAGAAATTTTTCTTAAATACATGGAAAAATAATAAGCGACGGTATAGATGTGCTATTAGAAAATAATCTTTATGAATGTCAGGTTAACTACAATCATGTTTCGTCTAAAAAAATTGAATTCTTTTTGTAAAGTAAAAAAAAAAAGTTTAATTAAAATGATTTTTTCTTTTTATTTGATTTAAGTTGTTAAAATATAAATGATATTTGCTAATACTTTTTGGACCAAGCTCTTTTTATCTGTACGTATACGCTTTAAAGCTTTAAAGAAAACGTTTCATAGCTTCTGTTAAATTGCACTTTTTTATAAATATTATAGTTTTTAACTACGATTAAATCCAGAAAGAAGCAAAAACTTCTATTACATATAATAAAAAATTTTTAACAACGGTAAAAATGTGCTATTAAAAACTAAACAGTGTAGATAAAATGTTTACTAAAATCAAATTTTGTTAAAAAAGAATAATACTCTACACATTAGGTAACCAAAAAAACTTGTAAAAAAATGTTTTTTTACTTTATTTGGACTGCAGTTGTTGAAATATAAATGATATTTGCTAGATTTTATTGGACTTACCACATTTTATTTGTAATTATACGTTTTAAAACTTAAAGAAGAACGTTGTATAGCTTTTGTTACATAGCACTTCATCAATAATTTATTAGTTGTTAACTATTATTTAATCAAGGAAGCAGCAGAAATTTTTCTTAAATATATAATAAAAAATTTTTAGCGACAGTAAAAATGTGCTATCAGAAACTAAACATATTGGATTTCAGGTTTACAACTGTCGAGTTTCGTCGAAAAATAATTGAATTCTACACGTAAAGTAACCCAAAGAAAGTTTTAATAAAATGTTTTTTTTTTATCTTTTGACTGTAGTTGACGAAATATAGATTAATTTAGCAAAATTTTGTAGACGTTTAACTTTTTATTTGTAAGTTTACGTTTTAAAGCATAAAAAAAACGTTTTATAGCTTCTGTTAAATAGCACTTTTTTAGAAATTTTGTAGTTTTACTAAAATTAAATCCCGAAAGTAGCAAAAACTTCATTTTATATATTGAAAAATTTTTAGAAACGGTAAAAATGTGCTATAAAAAACTAAACAGAATAGATGTTAGGTTGACTAGAATCGAAATTTTTTAGAAAAGAATTAAACTCTACACGTAACCTAACTAACAAAAGTATAATTAAAATAATTCTTTCTCTTTTTTTTGACTGCAGTTGTTGAAAAATAAATGTTGTTTGCTAGATTTTATTGGACATACACTTTTTATTTGTTAGTATACGCTGAAAAACTTGAAAGAAAACGTTTTAAATCTTTCTTATATAGCACCTCTTTAGAAATCTGCTAGTTTACAACTATTATTTAATCTAAAATGAAGCGAAAATTTCTCTTTAGTATAGTAAAATATTTTAATTGACGGTAAAAATATGATACTAGAAACTACACAGAACTGATGTCAGGTTAACTACAATCGAGTTTCGTCGAAAAAGGATTGAATTCTTCTCGTAAAGTAACCAAAAAAAGTTGTAAATAAATGATTTTTTCTCTTTTTTTTGACTGCAATAGTCAAAATATAAATAATGTTGGCTAAATTTTTTTTAAACCTAACACTTTTTATTTGTAAGTATACGCTTTAAAGCTTGAAAGAAAACGTTTCATTGCTTCTGTAAAGTAGCACTTCTTTAGAAATCTAATAATTTTCAACTTTAATTAATTCCAAAAAGCAGCAGAAATTTCTCCTAAATATATTAAAAAATTTATAGCTACAGTTGAAGAATGCTATAAGAAACTAAACAGAATTTATGTCAGTTGACTACAATCGAGTTTTGTCAAAAAAAAATAAATTCTACACGTCAAGTAAAAAAAAAAAGTTTTACTAAAATGATTTTTTCTTTTTTTCTTTACTGCAGAGCTCGACATATAAATAATTTCTGTAAAAAATTTTCGGACCTTACAATTTTTATTTGTAAGTATACGCTTTAAAGCTTGTATGTAAACGTCTTAAAGCTTTTGCTATATAGCAATTTCGTAAAAATAAGAAAGTATTTACCGACGGTTCAATCTAGAAAGCAGCGAAAATTTCTTTTAAATATATTCAATATTTTTAAACGACGGAAAAAATGTGCTATTAGAAACTAAAAAGATTGTATTCTAGGTTAACTTAAATCGAATTACGTCGAAAAAAAATTGAATTTTACACGACAGGTAAACAAAAAACGTAATAAAATGACAACTTTCCTTTTTTTGACTGCAGTGGTCGAAGTATAAATCAAAATATGCTTAATTTTTTTGTACCTGAAACTTTTTATTCATAGCTGTACGCTTTAAAAATTAAAAAATATTGATTTAGAGCTTCTTTTAAATAGAACTTTTTTAGAAATCCGATAGATTTCAAGTACCATTATATCCGAAAAGTAACCGAGATTCCTGTTTATTTTATTGACAAATTTTTACAGAGGGTAGTAATGTGCTATTTAAAACTAAACAGAATGGATTTCAGGTTGACTAGAATCGAGTTTCGCCGAAAAAGAATTAAAATCTACACTTAAAGTAACCAAAAAACGCTTTAATAAAATGATTTTTCCTCTTTTTTTGACTGCAGATGTCAAAATATAAATTTTTTTTGCCAAATTTTTTCGGAATTAATAGATTTTATTTGTAAGTATACGCTTTAAAATTAAAAATAAAACGTTTTATAGCTTTTTTTATATATTACTTCTTTAGAAACTTGAAAGTTTTCAGCTATTAGTTTATCCAGAAAGCAGTGAAACTTTTTCCTCAAAATAGTGAAATATTTCTAGTAATAGAAAAAATTTGCTATTGGAAATTCACCTTTCTTTGCATGATTTTTTCTTTTTTTTTATAAAAAATCAGGGTTATTTAATTAATGCTCTAGATTAAAAAAAAATATTAAAAAACTGCTAGTGTAAATAAAAATATGTATTATGTAAAAAACCATATGATGGAAATTTACATCATCATGTATTGTCACATATTTAGCTCAGTACTAAATAAATAAAAAAGTATAGTTTACTCAATCTTTTTCATTCTTTATGATAATTTAAAAAACAATTATTATTTTTATTTAAGCACAAATTGACGCAACATTTATTACACGAAATTGTTTAATAGCCTTTACATTTGGGATATACCTTTTCTTTTTTTTTAATGTAATTCTTCTTCTAGTACACTGGTACTACAACGCCCTCTTTTAGCTTCTTTAATGTTTCGTTTGTTGCATAGCACAAAGGCTAATTCATTTCTGAATTGGCCCATTGTAAGCAGACTATTTTTAGGATCACCTCTTTCTTGATCAATTTTTTTATAAACAATCTAAGAGTTTAAGACCACTTTTTAGACCTCATTTTTATATGATTTTTGCCCAAAAAGCTGTCCATGAGATCTACTACTCCCATATGTTTATTGTACTCTTGGACAATAAACGGGCAAGTTATATCAATTTTTTCTTTTGATAACCTGTCAAATCTATTGACTTTAGTTACCGGCTATGCTTCAGAATAAGAAGATAACACGGTTACTGTCTTATTATCTTTCCTAGCCACACAAATTAAATCTATACAATCATGCACAGAAACCCTTTCCTCAAAACTACCTCTAAGAACAGATTTTTTCATGAAATTTTTCTTCTCTCGAAGCTTATTATTTGGTATCTTGTTTTGTTGCACAGTTCCCACTGTGTGAATTCCTGATTTAGCTAAAAAAACTACTAATGGCAAAAAAGTATAAGAATTGGCAAAGTATATGATGTGGTTTTACTTTCTTGGCACTCCTTGAAGTAAACGAACTACAACATTACCTGTTACACCAGAATCTGGTTCATCTGGGAGTTTCTCTGTATTCTCTTGTCCAGAATAAACTTTAAAATTGTAGTCATATTCCATCAAGTCACAGACAACATATTATTTGAAGCTCCATTTATGGAGCTTTTTAAGCAAATACTGTATTAAAAAATGCCTTATTTTAGTAGAACACATCTGTTTATCCACAGAAAGTCATTTATTCATTAGCACTGTGGCAAACCTCTCATTAAAATGCTTGATAACAGGGCGGATTTTATAAAGCCTAAAAGTAAGTAGTGAAGTTACTGCATATTGATGTAAATTTCAATCACATAATTTTGAGAAATTTATTCACAGTGTCTTGATATAAATTGTACATAAACAACAAAAAAATGAAAACGAACTTTTTTATACTCTTTTTAATTTTTATTGTATTTTATATCTCCGCTTATTTCCATAAAACAATATAAAATTTCGCACTTTTCTTCCAGTCACAACAAACAGAGGAATGACAAGTTCTAGGCCTGGTAATTCACAGTGACGTTTGCTATTATTTGAAAACTGCGTTTTGTTGTACGCAATAGTAGCTTAAAATTTGCCAGCAACAACAAATATACAGTACAAGGGTTTTGAGTACCTTTTTTTGTTGACTAAATATTATGATTAAAATTTTCATTATCATGCAAAGAATGGTTAAACAGAATGAATGTCAGCTTGACTACTTTAGAATTTTGTTAAAAGAGAATTGAATTTTAAACTTAAAGTAACCAAAAAATGTTGTAATAAAATGATATTTTCTCCTATCTTGTTGCATTGATCAAAATATTAATGATAGTAGGCAAATTTTTTCCGATTTTACACTTTTCATTTGTAAGTATACGCTTTAAACTATGTAAGAAAACGTTTCATAGCTTGTGTTAAATAGCACTTTTTTAGAAATTTTATAGTTGTTAAATACAATTTAATTCAGAAAGTATCAAAAACTTTTTTTAAATATTCTAAAAAAATTTTTAGCAACAGATAAAATTTGCTAATAGATACTTAAGAACATAAGAGACAGATTGACTACAATCGAATTTCGTCAAAAAAAATTTAATTGTACACGTAAAGTAGAAAGTAAAAGTTGTAATAAAATGATATTTTCTCTTTTCTTGGTTAGCAGTAGTCGAAATATAATAGACGTTTGCTAGATTTTATCGGACTTAACACTTTTTATTTGTTAGTATACGCTTTGAAACTTAAAAGAAAACGTTTTATAGCTTCTGTGAAATAGCACTTTTTTAGAAAATTTCATAGTTTTTAACTCTAATGTACTCTAGAACGAAGCAAAAATTTCTTCTAAGTATATTAAAAAATTTCTAGTGACAGTAAAAACGTTTTTTTAAAAACTAAGCAGAATAGAGCTCAGGTTGACTACATTAGAATAAAGTCAAAAGAGAATAAAATTCTAACTGGAAAGTATTAAAAGAAAGTTTTAATAAAATAACTTTTTCTTATTTTTACACTGCAGTTATAAAAATATAAATGATATTTGCTTGATTTTAAGGGACTAACTATATTTTATTCGTTTTTATACGCTTAAAAACTTTAAACAATACGTTTTACAGCTTTTGTTATATAGCACTTCTTTAGAAATCTGATAGTTTCTAACAATTATTCAATCCAGGAAGCAGGTAAAATTTCTCTTAAATATATTGAAATATTTTTTGCGATTGAAAGAATGTGCTATTAGAAAATAAAAAAAAATCGATGTCGATTTGACTACAATCGAGTTTCGTCGAAAAATAATTGAATTCTGCACGTAAAGTAACCAAAAAAAAGTCTAACAATATGATTTTTTTTCTTTATTCGAACTACAGTTGTTAAAATATAGATAACATTTTCTAGATTATATCGTGCCTAACATTTTTTGTTTGTCAGTATACGCTTTAAAACTTGAAAGAATACGTTTTACAGTTTTTGTTATATAGCATTTCATTAGAAACTTGAAAGTTTTAAACTGGTATTTCATCCAGAAAGCAGTGAACATTTTTCCTAAATATATTGAAATATTTTTAGTCATTGAACAAATGTGCTATTAGAAATTAAACAGAATTGATGTTAGGTTGACTACATTAGAAATTGATTAAAAGAGAATTTAATTCTACACGTATCATAACTAAAAACAATCGTAATAGAATAATTTTTTTCGTTTTCTTAAACTGCAGTTGATGAAATACTAATAATATTTGCTAGATTTTATTAGGCTTAATTTTTTTTTTGTTAGTATCGGCTTTATTATTAAAAAAAAAAACGTTTTATATCTTTTGTTATATAGCATTTTATTAGAAATATAAAACCTTTAGCTATTATTTAATCCAGAAGGCAGCGATAATTTTTTTTAAAAATATTGAAAATTTTTTAGCGATAGTAAGAATGTGCTATTACAGACTAAACAAAATAGATGTCAGGTTGACAAAATTAAAATTTCGGTAAAAAAGAATTGCATTCTTCACGTAACGTAACGAAAAAAAAGTTGTAATATAATGATTCTTTCTTTATTTTTTGGACTGCAGCTGTGAAAATATGAATAATGTTTGCAAGATTTTATTGGAATAAACAGTTTTTATTTGATAGTATATACTTTAAAACTTACTGACGTTAAGTTGTAAGAAATTTCATAGAGAAATTAAGAAAAGAATAGAACTAATCCTAAAGAATAACAATTACCTAACGAGTCTTATACACATGGTGTTTCGTAAGTTTAAATTAAAGACAAATCAGAAGAAAGTAAAAGAACTGAATATCAAAAGATTTATTAAGTTTCCGTTTGTCAAACCTTTATCGAATAAAATAAAAACATTTTTCAGAAATACTAATGTAAAACTAGTTTTTTAAAACTTAGTTAAAATAAATTCAATATTCAAAAAACTAAAAAACAAGGTTGATAAACTGGAACAATCGAACCTAGTTTATAAAATACTTTGTGTATGTGACAAATGCTACATAGGACAAACTAAAAAAAAATTAAAGAAAAGATTAGAACAACATAAGAATGACGGAAAACCTACAAATGCTCAAATGAGTAATATTACTGCGTTAGCTGAGCACCATTTTATAACAGTACACAAGTTCAAATTTTATGAGACAGACATTTTTGATAGAGAAGACTGTAGGTACAAAAAAAACATAAGCGAAATGTACTGAATAACAAATAACAATACAGTTAACTACAGGACAGACACGAATAATCTAAAAGACATCTATTACGAAACTTTAAAATTTAATTATCATAACAGGACACACTGATAAAGATATCATAATACGAAAGATACCCAGATTATTAAGCACTAATCTAGATAGAATTCAGTATATGATTACGTGTGACGAGATAAGGTGTTTTTAGGATTAATTATACTATAATATGTTAGGTTTATTGTAATGTACGACTCTGAAAATAAAATAATATGTATTTATAATTCATAAAAAAAGATTTAAAATATCCTTACATTTCATGTTTAAAATCAATGCACTTGTTTGCTATATTATAATGTGTAAATTGATGGAATTTCTCTATAGGTACAAAAATGATAAGTATATAAATGAAATCATTCTATATTTGTTGCTATATGAAATTTAAATAAAATTGTTCGTTTTATAATAAATCTTTCTATAATAATGAATAATAATAGGATTATTAATAAAGTTGATATTAGAGATCCTACTGTTGATAAAATATTTCATGATAAATATATATCAGGGTAATCTGAATATCGTCGTGGTAATCCTGCTTATTCTAAAAAATGATAAAAGGAAAAAAGTTATATTTACTCAAATAAATTTAGAGTAGACTTAAATTTTTAATATTAATTTATTTTATGATACCTCAGGAAATAAAGGGAATCAGTGGATAAATCCAGCAATAATAGCAAATACTGCTACTATAGATAAAACTTATGGAAAGTGCCCAATTACATAATATGTATCATGAAGAATAATATCTAGGGATGAATTTTATAAAATAATTCCAGGTAATCCTCCTATTGTAAAAAAAAAATAAATCCTAATCATCATATTATTGCTGGTGAGAAATTTAATTTAGATCCATAAATTGATGCTATTCAACTAAATACTTTAATTCTAGTTGGAATTGCGATAATTATAGTTGCTGAAGTAAAGTAAGCTCTTGTATCAATATCTAATCCCACTGTAAATATATAGTGGGCTAATACAATAAAACCTAAAATTCCTATTGATACTATAGCATAAATTATTCCCAATGAACAAAAGATTTCTTTTTTTTTTTGTTATATTAGTAATAATTTGTGAAATTATACTAAATCCTGGTAGAATTAAAATATAAACTTCTGGATGACCAAAAAATAAAAATAAATGTTAAAATAGAATAGGGTCTCCGCCTCCTAAGGGATCAAAAAAAGATGTATTTAAATTTCGGTCAGTTAATAATATAGTAATAGCTATCGCTTAAACTGGTTAAGATAATAATAATAAGATTGCTGTAATTAAAACTGATTATGTTTATGAAGGTAAAAAATTTAATGAATGAGTATTAGTGTGTATATTTAAAATAGTTACAATGAAATTAATTGCTCCTATGATTGAAGAAATTCCGGCGATATGAAGAAAAAAGATAGCAAAATCTACTGATGGGAAGTTATGACCTATAGTTGATGATAATGGCAGATATAAAGTTCATCCCGTTTTTACTCCTATATCATTAATGTTTCTTAGTAATAATAAAAGTTAAGATTGTGGGAAAGTCAGAATCTTATATTAGTTATTCGTGGGAAAGCTATGTCAGGAGCTCCTAGTATTAATGGAATTAATCAATTTTCAAACCCTCCAATTATGAATGGTATTACTATAAAAAAATTATAATTAATGCATGAGCTGTAATGATTGAATTATAAATTTGATCATTGTTGATTATTGATATGAGGGTTCCTAGTTTTAATTCAATAATTAATCTTAAAGATGTTCCGATTATTCCTGATCATGTTCCAAAAATAAAATATAATGTTTCAATGTCTTTATAGTTTGTTAAATAAAATCATTTATCATTAGATTTTAACAGTTAATATAAAATAATAAATTGCAAATTTAAAGAAAATATTTATTTTAAGATTTATAAAAATTTTTATATATTTAAGTTAAAAGGTTAAAATATTTTATTATCTTCAAATCTTAAAATTTTTAGTTAAATTTATTATGAATAGAATAGATACTGATAAAAATATAAATCAAATAAGTCTTAAAAACTTATTTTTAATTTGTGAAGTAAATGATAATAAAAATTTTCTTTTAAATATAAATGTAAATTTAAATTAAATTAATATATTTATATATAAGATAAATGTTGAAATTGATAGAATTAAAAATATCAATATTATAAAATTATTATTTGGTAAATATATTAGATTTAGGGAGTTAAGTTTTATTAAAAATGTTAAAAATGGAGGTAAAGCTCTTATTATAAATAAATTAAATATAATTATTGGTAAAGGTTTTTTCATTTTTATTAAAGATAAATTTTTTAATATATTTAAGTTATTAATTTTAAATTTATTTTAAAATAAAAAAATAAAAATTATGAAAATTGAGTATGTTATATAATAAAATATAAATATGTATTTATCAATGATAATTATTAATATTATTCATGATAAGTGATCTATAGATTAGAATTTTATAATTTTTTTTATTGATATTTCATTAGGACTTATAATTGTTGATGAAATTGATGATATAATTCTTATTATATAAATTATTTTACTGATTTATATATTATTAGTTAAATTAAAATATGAATGAATAAAAATTAATGGTAAAATTTTTGTTGTAGTTAATATAAAAAAAATTATTATTAAATTTAAATTAAAATTGATTATTGGTATTCAAAAAAAAAAGGAAATATATTTAATTTTATTAATAATGTTATTATAATTAAAAAATCAGATATATTTAAATTTAGGTTTTTATTTGAAATTATTTTTGTAATTAATGTCAATCTTAAAATTTTGAATGATAAAATAATTATTTGTGGTTTTTTTATTGTTGTTAAAAATTCTTATATTGATATTATATTAATGTGTTAAATTCTATAATTATTCATAATTGAATATAATTTGTTAATTTAAAAGCTAATAATGAATTGATAATATATGATATTTATTAAATAAGTAGTTTTGGTTTTTTGTAGGTTTAATAATTTAAATTTCTTAAATATTATATAAAATAAATTTATTTATATATTAAGGGTATAAACCTACTAGCTTAATTTTTAGCCTATTTATATAATTATTTCTTTTATTTTTTATTTATTATGTGAATTTTTAAAGTTTATTTAATTAGGATAATTAAAATTATGTAATTTATTCTATCCAAATAATACTTTTATCAGGCACATCTTTATTATAAAGAACATTATGTCTGACTAAAGTAATAAATTGTAAATTAATTTAAGTAATATTTATTTCTGATGTTATAAATATTTATTACAGTTATATCTGATAATTATTTTATCACTTAAAATTTCAAAAATTTTTATGCACAATAACATTAAAATATATATATATTGTATTTTTTTTATTTTTACAGTTTAAAATCAGTTGTGTAATCACATTTTATCAATTTTTATAATAATTGTTTGATTTAAAAGGTAAAATTACCTAATTTTATAGTTTAAAATCAGTTGTGTAATCAAATTTTATCAATTTTTAATACAATTGTTTAATTTAAAAGGTAAAATTATTTATTTTAAAAGTTTAAAATCAATTATGTATTTAAATTTTATTAATTTTCAAAACAATTGTTTAATATTTTTGTAAAATTTACCTTTATCTAAAGTTTTTTTCACAGTTTCAAATCAATTGTGTAGTAAAATTTTATCAATTTTAAAAACAATTTTTTAATTTAAATGTTAAATTGTATTTTTATATAAAATTTAATTTTATTTGAAATTAATTTAATAGCAATTAAATATTTTTAAATTTAAATTAAAATTATTAACAAAAATTTTAATTTTATTGTTTAAATATTAAAAAATTATAAATATATTTATTTTTATATACGTAATTTTACGGATGTAAGGCTACTAAAAGAAACAGAAAAAATATTAAACTTACAACCAGGATATGCTATTCCATTAAGACCCAAGGAAGTGCCAGAAGGCATTTTAATAAAAGATCTAGAAGAAGGCATAAAGAATATTTACATTGAAAATGTTGACACTAAAATAATAAAGGATGAGCAAAATAATGTAAGATCAAAAGCAATGAGAATAATTTTAAACTATTACAATAATAAAAAAAACAAAAAATTATAGAAGAATGAAATGAAAGATAACTATCTAACAACAAAAAGTTTCTGGAAACAGAATCCGAACTTAATAATAACATGATCGGATAAAGGAAATAACACAGTTATCATGGAAAAAGAAGAATACATCAAAGAAATGAATAAATTGTTAGATGTTAGAAACACATATAGTATTTTAAACAAGGATCCTACTAACAGATTTGAGAAATTAGCGAATAATTTAACAAAAAAATTACAAACTGAATCTATCATCTCAGAAGAAATGGAAAAAAAACCTGAGATCTTATAATTCAGTCGCGCCATAACTATATGGATTAAGAAAAACTCACAATAAAGAATGTGCTTTAAGACCAGTTGTGAGTTTCATAGGGTTACCGTGCTACAAAATAGCAAAATTTATACATCAGACACTAACAGAAACTATATCAAGCAAACTTGTTGTTTCCATCAAAAATTCTTTTAAGTTTGCGGGCTTTATAGGGGAAATAAAATTACCAGAAGGATACAAACTAGTATCATTGGATGTAGTCTCTCTTTTTACCAACATTTCAAAAGAACTCATATTAAAAATAATCAATGAAGATTGGAAAGAACTTAGGGAATCCATAAAAGTCCCGAAGAATATCTTGGTGGAATTAATACAGTTTTGCTTTGAATCGAGATACTTCCAGTTTAACGGGTCGATCTACCAACAAATGGATGGCGCTAGCATGGGTAATCAAGCGAGTCCAGTGCTAGCCAATCTAGTAATGAATTATATCCTAAAAAATATTGAAGGCATGTTACTCTTTTAAGTTTCTTTCCTGAAGGTTTATGTTGATGACGTTGTCACAGCGATACCTAAGAATAGAATGGACCAAACACTTAAGACCTTCAATAGTGTCAATAATAGGATCCAATTCACAATGAAGGTAGAATATAATAGAACCATACTCTTCTAGATATGAATATCATAAGAAATGAAGACGGTTTCATTGTAACGAACTGATAAGTGAAACCCAAAAGCACTGGTAAATGTATAAATTACAATTCGAATCATCCATTGAGCTAAAAAATTAGGATCATTAAAGGATTACTATTTAGAGGAATGACGTTTAGTAATAACAAATTTCATATATAAAATAAAAAGAGAATAGAATTAGTTTTAAAAAATAACAATTATCCAACAAGTCTCATACACATAGTACTAAGTAAGTTTAAGCTAGAGAGAGATTAGAAAAAAGTAAAAGAACTAAATGACAAAAGAATTATTAAATTTCCGTTTGTCAAACTTTTATCTAATAAAATAAAAAAAAGTTTTAAAAATACTAATGAAAAACTAGTTTTTTATAACATAGTGAAAATAAATTCAATGTTCACAAAACTAAAAGACAAGGTTGATAAACTAGAACAATTGAACCTAGTTTACAAAACACCATGTAAATGTGACAAATGCTACATAGGACAAACTAAACAAAAATTAAAAAAAAGATTAGAACAACATGAGAATGATTGTAAACCTACAAATTCTTAAAAAAATAATACTACTACGTTAGCCGAGCACCGTTTTAAAAAAGGACACAAGTTCAAATTTGAAAAGACAGCCATTTTAGAGAGAGAAGACAATTGGAACAAAAGGAATATAAGTGAAATGTACTAAATAACAAATAACAATACAGTTAGCTACAGGACAGACACGAATAATCTAAACAACATCTATAATAAAATTTTAAAATTTAATTATCATAACAGGACACACTGATAGAGGGCATCATAATACGAAAGATACCTAGATTTTTAAGCACTAGTCTAGATAGAATTCAGTATATGATTACGTGTGACGAGATAAGGTGTTTTTAGGATCAAATTATATGGTAATATGTTAAGTTATATTGTAATGTATGACTCTAGAAATAAGATAATATGTATTGACCCGTTAACTAAGTGATCAAGGTAAAACATTAGAGTTTATTTATTGTATTGTTTATATTTTTTAAAAAGTCATTATAATAAAAAAAAAAAAAAAAATTTGTAGTTGCTGAGGAAGTCCCCAGTAAGGGACAAAACGTTCAACAAGGTCGAAAATAATTGTTTATCAAATTTATTAACTGTCTTTAATTCCCTTTTGAAACCTATATATTAATATATTGTTTGGACAAGAATATTAATAATTAAATTAAAAATGCCAAAGGGGTTTTTTTTAACTATTTATCAACTAGTTATTACTTAATAACTATGAAACATATAAAAAATTTGCTAAACGAATTACTGAAATTGTCAGCATGTAAAAATTGACTCATATTCTTATTGAATTGTAAATATAAAGAAGTTTATCTAAAACATACCCTTAATAATTTGAAATGTTTATATGGCCTCTAAGCAGAATCACATCCGTATATAAGAGAAACGGATATTTTAATCAAATCTCTTAAACATAAGATCGAGAATTTATAAATAAGGATCACAGCTTGGAAAAATAGAACTATAGAAAAAAACATCAGCAACACATGTAATTATTTAGAAAAGAAACTAAAATTGAAAGATTTTACAGATTGTACAATATTTTTCAAATTAAAAATACAAATACAAATTTAAAAACATAAAAGATATTAACATAAAAAAATAAATAATTTATTAAAAGATAACTTACACAGCAACAACAATATTAATAGTTAGAATACTTGTGTACTTAATTTTACGGATGTAAGGCTACTGAAAGAAGTAGAAAAAATACTAAACCTAGAACCAGGATATGGTATTCCGTTAAGACCCAAAGAAGTGCCAGTTAGCACTTTAATAAAAGATCCAGAAAAAGGCATTAAAATATTAACATCGAAAATATTGACACAAAAATAATAAAGAAAGAACAAAATAATGTAAGATCAAAAGCAGTGAGAATAATTTCGAACTATTACAATAAAAACCAAAAACTAGAGAAGAATGAAACGAAAGAAAACTATCTTACAACAAAACGTTTCTTGAAACAGAATCCGAACTTATAATAACAAGATCGGATAAAGAAAAAAACACAGTTATCATGGAAAAAGAAGAATACATCAAAGAAATAAAAAAACTGTTGAAAGATATAAACACATACAGTATTTTAAACAAGGATCCTACTAACAGATTTAAGAAATTGGCGAATAATTTACCAATAAAATTACAAAATAAATCCATCATCTCAGAAGAAATGGGAAAAAACCTGAGATCTTATAATTCAGTAGCGCCAAAATTATATGGATTTTAGAAAAACTCACAAAAAAGAATGAGCTTTAGGACCGGTTGTTAGTTCCATAGGGTCACTGAGCTACAAAATAGCGAAATTTATAAATCAGACATTAACAAAGTCTATATTAAACAAATTTGTATACTCCATCAATAATTCATTTGAGTTTGCAGACTTTATAAGGAAAATAAAGTTACCAAAAGGATACATACTTGTATTATTTGATGTAGTCTCCCTTTTTACCGACATTCCAAAAGAACTAATATTAAAAACAATCAATGAAGTTTTAAAAGAACTTAGAAAATCCATAAAAGTCCCAAAGAATATTTTGATAAAACTAATACAGTTTTATTTTAAAACGAGCTACTTCTAATTCAACGGTACTATCTACCAACAAATAAATGGCGCTAGCACGGGTAATCCAGCGAGTCCAGTGCTAGCCAATTTAGTGATGAATTATATTTAAAAAAATATTGAAGGCCTGGTATCCTTTTTTAATTCTTTTCCTGAAGGTTTATGTTGATGACGTTGTCACAGCAATACCTAAGGATAGAATGGACCAAACACTTCAGAACTTTAATAATGTCAATAATAAGATTCAATTCACCATGGAGGTAGAAAATAAGGGAACCTTACCCTTCCTAGATATGAATATTACATAAATAAAGACGTTTCCATTGTAACGAGCTGGTATGTGAAGCCTACTAGCACTGGTAGATGTACAAACTACGATTCGAATCATCCAATAAGCCAAAAAATTGGGGTCATTAAAGGTCTATTATGTAGAGCACTGACGTTAAGTAGTAAGAAATTTCATATAGAAAATAAGAAAAGAATAGAACTAATCTTAAAGAATATAATTACCCAACTCTTTAGTAAGTTTAAATTAGATAGAGATCAAAAGAAAGTAAAGTAGCCAAATAACAAAAGATTTATTAAGTCTCCGTTTATTTAACCTTTATTAAAAATTACTTAAAAATGTTGTAATAAAATGATTTTTTCTCTTTTTTTTGCTAAAGTGGCTACAATCTAATTGATGTTTGCTAAAATTTTTCTGATTGTACACTTTTTATTTGTAGGTATATGCTTTAAACCTAGAAAAAAAACGTTTTATGGCTTGTCTTAAATAGCATTTCTTTAAAAATTTGATAGTTTTTAACTATTTTGCAATCCAAAAAGCAGTAATAAATTCTCTTAAATATAATAAAATATTTTTAGCGCTGGTAGAAATGTGCTTTTAGAAAATAAACAGATTAAATGTCAGGTTGACTACAATCATGTTGTGTCGAAATCAATTGAGTTCTACATGTAAAGTAACCTAAAAAAGTTGTAATAAAATGATTTTTTCTTTTTCTTTGGACTGCAGTTGTTAAATTATAAATGATATTTGCTAGATTTTATTGTACTTAACACATTTTATATTTAATTATACGTTTTAAAACTTAAAAGAAAACGTTTAAGAGCTTCTGTTAAACTGCACTATTTTAGAAAATTTCAGAGTTCTTACCTTTTATTTACTCTATAAAGAAGCAAGAATTTATGTTTAATATATTAAAAAATTTGTACTGTCGGTGAAAATGTGTTAATAGAAACAAAGCAGCATAGATGTCAGTTTGACTACATTAGAATTTCGTCAAAATAGAAGTAAATTTTAACCGTAAAGTAACCAAAAAAAGTTTTATGGAAATGATTTTTTCTTATTTTCGGACTGCAGTTCATTAAATACCAATGATATTGGCTAGTTTTTTTTTGACTTACTACTTTTTATTTGTTAGTATACGCTTTAAAACTTGAAAGATATCGTTTTATAGAATTTTTTTATGTAGTAATTCTTTAGAAATCTAATGGTTTTCATTTAATACTTAATCCCGAGAGCAGCAAAAATTTGTTTTTATTATAATAAAAAATTTTATACAACAGTTAATATTTGCTATTTAAAACTAAACATAATGGATGTCAGGCTTACTACATTAGAATTTCGTCAAAAAAGAATTAAATTCTACATGTAAAGTAACTAAAGAAATTTGTAATAAAATGATTTATTCTTTATTTTTGGACTGCAGGTTTCGAAATATAAATAATATTTGCAAGATTTTATCAGAATTAAAACTATTTATTTGTAAGTGTACGCTCTAAAACTTTAAAGAAATCGTTTAATAGATTTTGTTATATAAAGATTCTTTAAAAATAATATAGTTTTCTACTACTATTTAAACCAGAAAGCAGCGAAAATTTTTCTTGAATATATTAAAAATTATTAGCGACGGTAAAAATTTGCTATTATAAACTAAACAGAATGCATGTCAGGTTACTACAATAGAGTTTCGTCGAAGAGTAAATGAATGCTACACGTAAAGTAACCAAAAAAGATTGTTTTAAAATAAGTTTTTCTCTTTTTTTGACTGCAGATGTTGAAATATATATGATATTTGACAAATTTTTTGGACTTGAAACTATTTACTTGTAAGTATACGGTTTACAGCTTAAAAGAAAACGTTTCATTGCTTCTGTTAAATAACAACTTCTTAGAAATTTTATAGTTTTTAACAACGTTTTAATCCAGAAAGTTGCAAAAATTTTATTTAGGTACATAAAAAAAATTTTTAGCGTTGTTAAAAATGTGTTATTAAAAACTAAACAGGATATAAGTTAGGTTGACTACAATTGAATTTCGTTACAAAAGAATTTAACTGTACGTGTAAAGTAACTTAAAAAAAGTTGTATCAAAATGATTTTTACTTTTTTTTTGACTGCAGTAGTTAAAATATAAGTGATGTTTGTTAAATTGTTTCGGACTTAACACTTTTTATTTGTAATTATACGCTTTAAAGTATAAAAGAAAACGTTTCTAGGCTTCAGTTAAATAGCACTTTTTTAGAAAATCTATAGTTTTTACCTGAGATTTAATCTACACAGTAGCGAAAATTTTTTTTAGATATATAAGATAATTTTTAGCAACGGCAAGAATGTTCTATACAAAACTTAAAAGAACAGTTGTCTGATTGTCTAGATTCGAATTTCATCGAAAATGAATCAAATTCTAATCGTGATGTAACCAAAAAAATTTTTAATTTTATTAATTTTTCTCTTTTTTTGGAGTAAATTTTTTGAAACATAAATAATATTTGCAAGATTTTATCAGATATACTACTTTTTATTTGTAAGTATACGCTTTAAAACCTAAAAGATAACGTTTTATTGCTTTTGTTACATAGTACTTCTTTAGAAATCTGATAGTTTTTAGCTACGACTTAATCCAGAAAGTATCAAAAATTTCTTTTTAATGTATTGAAAACTTTTAGCGACAGTAAAAATGAGCTATTAAAAACTAAACAGAATGTATGTCCAGTTGAATAAAATTGAGTTTCTTTGAAAAAAAATTAAATTCTACACCTAAAGTGACAAATAAAAGTGGTAAAAAATTGGTTTTTTATTATTATTTGGACTGCAGTTATTAAAATATAAATGATATTTGCTTGATTTTATTGGACCTTAAACTTTTTATTTGTATTTATACACATTAAAACTTAAAACAAACCGTTTTATAGCTTTCGTTACATAGCACTTCTTTAGAAATCTAAAAGTTTTTTAATACTACTTTATCCAAAAAACACCAAAATTTTTTCTAATGATAATGAAAATTTCTTAGCAAAGGTAAGAATTTGATATTTAAAACTAAACAGGATGGATAGCAGGTTAACTTAAACCGAATTTCGACGAAAAAGAACTGAATTCTAAACGTAAGGTAATCAAAAAAATTTGTTATAAAATAAATGTTTTCTTACATTTTCAGCTGTAGTCAAAATATAAATGATTTTATTTAAAACATTACAGATGTAACACTTTTTATTTTTTCGTATACTTTTTAACACATAAAAGAAAACGTTTTATAGCTATTAGTAAATAGCACTTTCTTAGAAACCTGATAGTTTTTACCTATTATTTCATTTAGAAATCAGCGAAAAATTCTCATAAATATATTAAAAATTTTTAGCTACAGTTACAATGTGCTATTAGAAACTAAACAGAATGGATGAGAGGTAGACTTAAAACGAGTTTCGTCAAAAAAAATTGAATTATTCACGTAAAGTATCACAAAGTAGTTGTAATTAAATTATTTTTTATTTTTTTTTGATGGCAGATGTAGAAATGTAAATTATGTTTGCAAAATTATTTCGGACTTAAACTTTTTATTTGTAAGTATACGCTATAAAGCTTGAAAGAAGACGATTAATAAATTCTGTTAAATACCACTTTTTTTAAAATTTTATAGTTTTTAAATGCGTTTAATCCACAAAGTAGCGAATATTTTTCATAACTATATTAAAAGTTTTTAGCGACAGTAAAAAATTTGCTATTAGATACTGAACATAATTAATGATAGGTTGACTACAATCGAAATTTGTCGAAAAAGTATTAAATTCTAAGCGTAAAGTAGCAACAAAAAGTGGAAAAAAAATGATTTTTTCTCTTTTTTTGGACTGCAGTTGTTGAAATATAAATGATATTTGCTTGATTTTTGCGGACTTAATACTTTTTATTTGAATAAATACGCTTTAAAAGCAAAATTAAATCTTTGTATAGCTTTTGTTGTATAGCACTTCTTTATAAATTTTATAGTTTTTAACTAGGATTAAATCCACAAAGGAGCAAAAATTTTTCCCTAATATATTGAAATGTTTTTAGCGACGGTAAAAATGTGCTATTATAAACTAAAAAGAATAGATGCCAGGTTACTTCAAACGAGTTTCGTTGAAGAAGAATTGAATTCTACGCGTAAAGTTACAAAAAAAAGTCGTAAAAAAATGATATTTTTCCTTTCATTGACTGCATTAGTCAAAATATAAGTGATGTTTGCATAATATTTTCGGACATAACCATTTTATTTGTGAGTATACGCTTAAAAACTTAAAAGAAAACGTTTTAAAGCTTTTCTTAAACAGCACGTCTTTTAAAATTTTAAAATTTTTTCCTACGATTTTTTCCAGAAAATACCGAAAATTTCTTTTTTAAATAATAAACAATTTTTAGCGACGTTAAAAATTTGTTATTAGAAACTAAACGGTATATATGTTACGTTGACTACAATCAAATATCGTTACAAATGAATTGAGCTGTAAGTGTGAAGTAACTTAAAAGAAGTTTTAACAAAATGATTTTTTCTCTTTTTTTGGACTGCAGTTGTTGAAATATAAATAATATTTGCTAGATTTTATCGGAATTAACACAATTTATTTTAAAGAATACGTTTTAAAACTTGAAAGAAAACGTTTTAAAGCTTTTGTTATTTAACACTTTTTTAGAAGTTTGCTAGTTTTCAACTAATATTCAATTCAAAATGCAGCAAAAATATTTGTTTAATATATTAAAAGATTTTTTACGACGGTAAAATTTTGCTATTACAAACTAAAACGAATAGATTTCAGGTTGCCTACAATCGAGTTTCGTCGAATAAGAATTTAACTCTACACGTAAAGTTGCAAAAAAAGTTGTAATAAAATTATTGAGTTATTTTTTTTTTAGACTGCAGTTGTTAATATATGAATGATATTTACTAGTTTTTATCGGAATTAACACTTTTTATTTGTTAGTATACGCTTAAAAACTTGAAAAAAAACATCCTAAAGATTTTTTATATAGCACTTCTTTAGAAATCTGATAGTTTTCATCTATTATTCAATCTAAAAAGCAGAAAAAAATTCTCTTATATATATAAAAAATTTTTAGCGACAGTAAAAATTTGCAACTAGAAACTTAAAAGATTAGATGTATAGTCTACTATAGTCGAGTTTCGTCGAAAATAAATTGAATTCTTCGTGTAAAGTGATCAAAACAAGTTGTACAAAATGATTTTTTCTTTTTTTCTTGTTACTGCTGTTGTTAAAATATAAATAATCTTTGCTAAAGTTTTTGGACCTAAAACTTTTTATTTTTTAGTGTACGCATAAAAACTTTAAAGGAAACGTTTTAAAGCTTTTCTTATATAGCACTTCGTTAGAAATCTAATAGATTTCAACTAATATTTATTCCAGAAAGCTGCGAAAATTTCTATTTTAAATATTAAAAATTTTTTAGCGACTGTAAAAATGTGCTTTTTGAAACAGAACACAATGCATGTCAGATTAACTACAATCGAGTTTCGTCGAAAAAGAATTGAATTCTTCACGTAAAGTAAAAAAAAATAGTTAATAAAAAATAATTTTTTATTTTTTTTTGACGGCAGTGGTCAAAATGTAAATAATGATTGCTAAAAATTTTTTAGTCTTAACTCTTTTTATGTGTAATTGTATGCTTCAAAGCTTGTAAGAAAACGTTTTTACTGTTTTGTTATATTGCATTTTTTTAGAAATATAAAAGATTTTAACTACTATTCAGTACTAAAAGCAACAAAAATATTTTTTAAATATATTAAAAAATTATTAGTAACAGAGAAAATGTCATTTTAGAAACTAAACAGAATAAATGTCAGGTTCACTACAATCGAGTTTCGTCGAAAAATACTTAATTTCTTTAAGCAAAGTAACCAAAACTAGGTAAAATAAAATGATTTTTTCTCTTTTTTTGCTTAAAGTTGTTTAAATGTAAATAATATATGCTTAATTGTATCAAATTTAAAAATTTTTAATTGTTCGCTTATGCTTTAAAACTTAAAAGAAAACGATTTATAGCTTTTGTTTTATAGCACTTGTTTAGAAATTTTATAGTTTTTAACTATTTTTCAATCAAAAAAGCAGCGAAAATTTTTTCTTAATATATTGAAATATTTTAAGCGCTAAAAAAATGTGCTATTAGAATATAAACCGATTAAAATTCTGGTTGACTACAATCAAATTGCGTCGAAATCAATTATATTCTACACGTAAAGTATCCCAAAAAAATTGTAATATTATGATTTTTTCTCTTTATTTGCACTGCAGTTGTTAAATTATAAATCATATTTGCCAAATTTTATTTGACCTAACAAATTTTATATGTAATCGTACGTTTTAAAACTTTAAAGAAAACGTTTAGAGCTTCTGTTAAATTGCGCTTTTTTAAAAAATTTTATAGTTTTAACCTCTAATTTACTCTGGAAAGTAGCAAAAATTTTTTTTTTATATATTCAAAAATTTTAAGCAACGGTAAAAATGTGCTTTTAGAAACTAAACACAATAGATGTCAGATTGACTACAAAGGATTTTCGTCAAAACAAAATAGAATTCTACAAGTAAAGTAACAAAAAAGTTTAAATAAAATAACATTTTAGCTTCTTTTGACTATAAAGTTTGAAATAAAAAAAATGTTTGCAAAATTTTTAAGACTTTACACTTTTTTTAGTAATTATACGCTATAAAGCTTAAAAAAATACGTATCATAGCTTCTATTGAATATTACTTTTTTAGCGACGGTAATAATGAGCTATTAAAAACTCAACAGAATGTATATCAGTTTAAATAAAACCGAGTTTTTTTGAAAAAAAATTTAATTATACACGTAAAGTTACCAAAAAAAGTGGTAAAAAATTAATTTTTTATTATTATTTTAACTGCATTTTTAAAAAAATATAAATGATAATTGCTTAATTTTATTGGACCTTACACTTTTTATTTGTATGTAAAAGATTTAAAACATGAAAGAAAACGTTTTATAAATTTTGTTATATGGCAATTCTTTAAGTATCGAATAGTTTTTAACTACGACTTAATCTAGAAAGTAGCAAAGATTTTTTTAAATATATTACAAAATTTTTAAACGACTGTAAATGTGTGCTATTAGAAAAAAAACAGAATGCATGTCATGTTGACTACAATCGTGTTTCGTCGAAAAAGAATTGAATTCTACACGTTAGGTAACAAAAAAAATATAATAAAATAATTTTTTTTCTTTATTTAAAAGCAGTAATCGAAATATAAATAATGTTTTTCAAAATTTTTAAGACTTACTACTTTTTATTTGTAAGCTTACGCTTTAAAGCTAGAAAGAAAACGTTTTAAAGCTCCTTTTTATTACCAATTTTTTAGAAATTTTATAAAATTTGCCAACATTTAATTTCAGAAGAAAGCGAAAATTTTTATAAAATATATATTAAAAAATTTTTTGCGACGATAAAACTGATCTATTAGAATATAAACAGAATGGATGTAAGGTGGCCTACAATAGAATTTCGTCAAAAAAAATTTAATTCTACACATGAAATAACCAAAAAAATTTCTAATAAAATAATTTATTCTTTTTTATTGACTCTAGTATTAGAAATATAAATGATGTTTTCTATAATTTTTCGGAAATATTACTTTTTATTTGAAAGTATACGCCTTAAAGCTCAAAAAAAAACTTTTTATTGCTTCTATTATATAGCATTTTTTTAGAATTTTTATAGTTTTGAACGACGATTTAATCCAAAAAGTATCAAAAATTTTTTTAAATTATTTAAAAAAATTTTTTTTTGTAAAAATTTGTTAATATAAAAAAAAAGAATAGATGTTAGGTTAACTACAATCGAATTTCGTCGATAAAGAATGGAATTCTACACGTAAAGTAGATACAATAAGTTGTAATAAAATGATTTTTTCTTTATTTTTGGACTGCAATTGGTAATATATAAAAGATATTTGCTAGATTTTATCAGACAAAAAACTTTTAATTTATTAGTATACGCCTTCAAACTGGAAAAAAAACGTTTCATAGGTTCTGTTACATAGCACTTCCTAAGAAATCTACTTCTTTTTAAATACTGTTTAATCAAGAAAGCAGAAAAAAATTTTATTACATATATAAAAGTTTTTTAGCGACGGTAAAAATTTGGTATCAGAAACTAAAAAGAACAGATGTAAGGCTACACACAATCGAGTTTCGTCTAAAGAGAATTAAATTCTACACGAACAGTAACTAAAAAAAGTTGTAGAAAAACGATTTTTTCTCTTTTTTTAGACTGCAGTGTTCAAAATATAAATGATTTTTGCTAGATTTTATTTGACATAACACTTTTTATTTGTTATTACACGCCTTAAAACTGGAAAAAAATGGTTTTATAGCTTTAGTTATATAGCATTTTCTTAGAAATTTTATAGTTTTAAACTGCAATTAAATTCACAAATTAGAGAAAATATTTTTTAAATATATTAGAAATTTTTAGCGACAGTAAATATAGGTTACTAAAAATTAAACAGAATAAATGTTAGGTTGACTACAATTAAACTTTGTCGAAAAAGAATTGAAATCTAAACGTGAAGTAACCAAACAAAGTAGTAATATAATTATTTTTTTCCTTTTTTTAGACTGCAGTGATCGAAATATAAATGACATTTGCTAGATTTTATTTGACATACAACTTTTTATTAGTTAGTATACGCCCTAAAACTTGAAAGAAAACGTTTCATAGCTTCTGTTAAATAGCACTTCCTAAGAAATCTACTGCTTTTTAAATACTGTTCAATCCAGAAAGCAGAAAAAAATTTTATTACATGTATAAAAGTTTTTCAGCGACGGTAAAAATGTGGTATCAGAAACTAAAAAGAAAAGATGTAAGGCTACACACAATCGAGTTTCGTCTAAAGAGAATTTAATTCTACACGAACAGTAACCAAAAAAAGTTGTAGTAAAACGATTTTTTCTCTTTTTTTAGACTGCAGTGTTCAAAATATAAATGATTTTTGCTAGATTTTATTTGACATAAAACTTTTTGTTTGTTAGTAGACGCCTTAAAACTCAAAAGAAATGGTTTTATAGCTTTAGTTATGTAGCACTTTCTTAGATATTTTATAGTTTTAAGCAACAATTAAATTCACAAATTAATGAAAATTTCTTTGTAGTATATTAAAAATTTATTATTTTAAAAAATTTTAATTAAATTTAAGTCAAAATATAGTTTAAATAAGATATTTATAGATTACATTTTTTATTAATAATGGATAATTAAATTTAATTTTAATTTGTAATTGGATTTATTAGTAAATTTAATTAAATAATTAATTTGAATATAATATGTAAAATGTGTACAAATTGCCCGTCACTTTCAATAAAATGAAATAAGTCGTAACATAGTTTAAGTACTGGAAAGTGCTTATAGATAAAAATTTTAGTTTATAAAAAATAATTTATTTACAATAAATAGAATGATATTGATATAGTTATT
>JACGWG010000058.1:67923-85111 GCA_023678865.1 Polistes exclamans
GAATGGACAAGAAAGCAAAAGAGCTGGAGAGTGTGTTAGGACAAGAAATTAGAAGGAGGGTGAATGATGCGATGGATAAGATGTGGCAACGGGTGACGGACGAGATAGCCGGATGGAAAAAAGAGTGGAGAGAGGAGGGAATGTGTGCAGAATGTACAAGGATAAAGAATGAGAGAAGGAGGTGGGAAAATGATCTGAGGAGAATGAGAGAGGTGGCGGATCGAGACAGGAGGCAGTGGGAGGAGGAACGTGGGCGACTATTGCGGACAATAAATAGGCTAGTGATAGAAAAGGAAGGCAGGGATGAAAGGAGAAAGGGATTGAATACAAGAAACGAGGGGGGAAGAAGTGCCAGTTTGGAGTCTGTGAGCGGTGGGTCGGTGGAGTATGAAGGGGGGTCGGGCCAGAAGCGTGGAGGATGGGATGTGGAGAAGAGCATCAGAATGGGGGAATTAAAAAGAAAGGGAGAGGGGATGTGTAGAGGAAGTCGGGGAGAAATAAGGAATAACGGCGTTAGAGAGTGTGGTAGAGAGGAGCAGCGAAAAGGGTGGCGGCAAGAGGAGAGGGGTAGACTAGGTGGAAAAGTAAAGAATGACATAAATAATAACGAGGGCAACTTCGGTGGATTAGGTTATGAGCAGGGAAGGAGGAGAAAAGAGCAAGATAGAGGACCTGAGCCGTTATCGGAAGGGGAATGGAGAGAAAAAAGAAGCAAGAGGGAGAGTCGGAGGAACAATGTCTGTATCTCCTTTAGGGAAGGGGAAAGGGCCCAGAAAGAGGGTATAATAAAAGAAGTTTCAAGAAAAAACGAACAAGATCTTAGAAGGCAAGCGGTGACAAAACACGTCAGCAAAGGGCTGATAATATTGAAGTTCAGGAATTGGTCGGAAAGGATGAGTGTGATGAAGAAAGCGAAGGAATTAAAAGGGTCAGGTATATGGTTGAGTAATGACTGGGCAAGGAAGGAGAAGGAAACGAGAAGGTTGCTTTGCGGGGTTGCGGAGAATGAAAGAAAAAGGGGGAGACAGGTATAGGCAAACTATACGAATATATCGCTGAATAACGAGTGGGGGAGATGGAACGAGAGGAAAGGGAAGCTTGAGCAGGGGAGAAAATTGGAAAATGTGAGGCAGCCCTTTCGGAGCAAGTAATACGGTGGATGGGGGCGAGAAGGAAGGGAGAAAAAGGAGAAATAATGAAGTTTTGAAGGCAAGTAAGAGGGAGGAAGAGACAAAAAGGGGAAAAAATGGAATATGCAATAAAAAAGGATTCAAAGTAATCAATTGGAACATAGCAGGAGTGTTTAAAATAGGAGAAGCATGGGAGATGTTGGAAGAGATGGATATGATAATATTGCTCGAAACGTGGGTGGAAAAAAAGGATGAAGCTAAAACGGAACAAAAAATGAGTGGAGGGTATAGCTGGTACTTTTTGGAAGCGTATAGGGAAAAAGGGGTGAAGAAAGGTAGGGCAAAAGGGGGTCAGGTAGTAGGTATAAGAAAGGGTTTGGCAAAGAACTGGAGGATAAGAAAATGGAAATATGGACTAATCATAGTGAATGATGAGACAAGGGAAAAAACGGCTATTATAACGGTGTACAACAACGTAGTAATTAACAAATTAGAGAAGGAATTAAAAGAACTAATACTGGAGGAGGGAGGAGTTACCGAGAATGTTATTATTGTCGGTGATTGGAATGCGAGAATTGGTGGTGAACAGGCAGTTAATATTGATAGTGTGGAGAAGTTTGAGGGGGAAATGAAGAAGTCTCAGGATAGTATGGTGAATGCAGAAGGTAGAAGGCTGTTGGGCGTCTGTGAAGAGCTTGATTTGAAGGTACTGAATGGGAGGGCGAAGGGTGATAGGGAGGGCAGAATTACCTTTGTAGGAGGTGGTGAAGAGTGTAGTGGATCGGTGATTGGTTACTTGATTGAATTAGACAGAGGGAGAAAAAGTATGGTCAGATGGATGGAGGTGAGGGAAAGAATCGAGTCAGATCATTTGCCGATAATATTTGAGATAGGGGTAAAAGGGGGGGGGAAAGAGGAGGAGATAGAGATAGAGAGTAAAGAGGAACAAAAGAGGAAGAGGTTAATATGGAAAGAAGAGAAAGCAGAAGAATTCAGAGAGGAAATTTAGAAGGAGGAGGAGCTAGGACAGGGAAGGGAGGGATGGGAGGGGGTAAAAAAGAAAATACTGTGAGCAGCGGAGAGGATAGGGTTAAAAACCAGTGATGGAAAAAGAAAGAGAAATAGGGAACTGCCAAGGTGGTTCAATAATGAATGTAAAGTGCAAAGAAAGAAAGTGTGGGATAAATTAAAAGCGTTTACGAAGGTTAGGAGTTTAGAGAACAAGCGAGAATTGGTTAGAGAAAGAAGGAAAGTGAGAGAAGCATATAAGGAAGCAAGGGATAAATGGAGAAGGGAGCTGTGGGAGGAAGTAGGAAAGGCAAAGGATATGACAATGTGGTGGAAGGCGATAAATAGATTTAGAAGAAAGGGTAGATGTAGGACGACTGAAAGATTAACGAAGGAGCAATAGAGGGGGGCATTTTAAGGGGCTGCTAAATGAGGAAGGGAATGAAGGGAGTGGGATAGAGAGGGAGGGAAGGATTAGAAGTGTTTGGGAAAAGGAAGAGCAGGAGATTAGCGAAGAGGAAAAGAAGGAAAAAAAGGAATTTTTTGAGGAGTTCGGAAGGATGGAATTGGAGAGTGCTCTGAGCAGAATAGGGAACGGGAAGGCTGCAGGAAAGGATTGTATAGGGGTGGAATTTTTGAAGGCTTTACCGGAGAGGCAAAAGGAGGAGTTGAGAGACGCATTGAATAGAATCTGGTTGCACGGGGACAAGGAGAGGGGATGGGAAACAGCGAGAATTGTGCCAATTTTTAAGGATAGGGATAGGGACAAGGCAGAAAATTATAGAGGAATATCGTTATTGGATGTAGGTTACAAGGTATTAACAAAGATGATAACAGAAAGATTAAGTGGTGGGATAGAAAAACACAAAAAGCTGAAGGAAAGCCAAGCGGGATTCAGAAAGGGAAAAGGCACTAGGGATCAGATTTTTATATTAAACGCAATAATAAATAATAGACTGAAAGTGAAAGGTGGGAAGCTGTATGTGGCTTTCCTTGACTTCAAAGAAGCATTTGATAGGTTAAACAGGGAAAAGATGATAGTGAAGTTAAAGGATAAAGGGATAGAAGGTAGAAGGATAGAGACAAATAAAGAGATTAATAGGGAAACGAGAAAGGAAGTACAGACTCAGGGGAAAATTACGGAAAGCTTCAGAACAGAACAGGGAGTGCGGCAAGGTTGCGCGCTAAGCGCAGTCTTGTTCGACTTGTATATAGATGACCTGGAAGAAAGATGGATGGCGAAGAATTAAGGGGGAGCTGTAATAGGGAGGCAAAAAATATTTGCGATAAAGTATACAGATGACGTTGCGGCGTTGGCGGAGACTGCGGAAGGGTTAAGAAGTATACTAAAGGATTTGGAAAAATGGGCACAGGAAAACAAGATGAGAGTAAATGAGAAGAAAACAAAGATCATGATTTTCAGAAACGGAGGTAAGGTTAAGAAAGGGGAGGAATGGAAGATCAATAAGACAAAAGTGGAGGTAGTAAGGGAGTTTAAATACCTGGGATACTGGTTTACAAGTAAAAATTCGGTTTGGGTGCATGGAAGGAAAATAGCAGGGAAAGCGCAAAAGGCGGCGAATATGGTATGGGGAATATGGAAAAGGGCAGGGAGAAATATTATGGAGGATAGGCTATTCCTTTTGGATTCAATTGTGAAAGCGGGGGTTATGTATGGAGTAGAAATATGGGGGTTGGGAGAAATAAAGATGTTCGAAAGGATACAGAGCAGATACTGTAAAATGGCATTAGGAGCGAACAGGACAACGCCAAAGTATATATGGAGAAGGGAGCTGGGAATCCCAACTATGGAATTCATGATAAGGGAAAGATCGCTGCGTTACATCAAGGAGGTGCTGGAAATGGAGGATTCAAGGTGGCCAAAAATATGTGTGAGGGAGGAGATAAGGGCTATAACGAACGGGAATCCATCAAAATGGGGAGAGAATTTGGTCAGTGTGTTGAGAAAAATGGGTATCGAGGACTTGATAGAGATGATAAGGGAAAGAAGAGATGGTGGGAGGATAGGAGAGAAGATAAAAACGGGACTGGAAGAATTAAAAAGGAAAAGCCTAAGGGAAGAAGAGGAAAAAATTAGGGAGTCAGAATACAATAATTTATACAAGTATTTAATAGAAGGTGATGAAATGCCATGGAAGTATTGGTCAGAAGAAGGAATGGGGGGAGGGGTAAAGGAACTTTTGGCAAGGGTAAGATGTGGCAACTTTAGAAATGCAGGAAAGAAAGGAGAAAAGGACTGGAAGTGTAGGTTATGCAGAGGGCATGTAGAGACGTTGGAGCATCTGATAATCTGTGATAGAGGAAGGGAATTGGTTTCCGAGAAGGGAAGGAAGGAAGTGGTGGTGTGGATGGTTGGAGTAGAGGAAAGTGCTATAAGAGGGGAAGTAATAAACATGTTAGGAGGTAAGATTCAGGTTGGGATGTGTGAAATTTTCAGGGAAGTAGAGGAGCTATGTAAAAGGAGGAGAGTAGAGGAGGATGGGAGGGAAGGCGAAGACGAACTCGAGTGAGATTTGAGTAGTTATAATTTTTGGGATAGTATAATTTTAAGAGTGGTGATAATTAAAGGTAGACGAGAGGTGTGTTAAGAGCAAGCCAAAAATGTGAGATAATTATTTGTTATATAATGATAGGACATTGTAAAAAACTTTGTAAGTTGTGCAATAAAAACCTGATTATATATATGTAATGCTAATATCTATCTATCTGGTTGGATAGTAGGGAAATAACTCGAATAACGTGTTGCTCTGTAAAACAAAGATTTATATTTTTAACTAAAACTACTAATTACAATTATTACCAATTAATTTATACCTGTAAAACAAAGAAACGACAATTTAAGACGGTTACTTCTAATGCTCTTACGAGGTCACTTATATTATTATATTTGTATTATTCTATTCTTCTATGTATATCTCTTTGTAACGAACTTTGGTAACTAGTCACTAATATTACTACTCTTTGTCTTATATATCCTTCTAGTGGCGCGCTAAGCTACTCAGCTACTTAGCGCGCCAAATTTAAAGAGAATATATTATCTTTACATATATATAATTATATTTCTTTTAAAAAAATGTTTTAATTTATATTTTTATTTTTTTTAAAGAAAATTTAATTCTTATTTTAATTTTTTATAAAAATTTATTATTTAATAATTTTTTATTATTAATAATGATTATATTAGTAAATATAATTAAGTTTAATTAATTTTTTTTTTAAATAAGTTAATTAAAGGAATTATGCAAATTTATTTAATTTATTGTAATTATATATTTACCTGTTTATCAAAAACATTTCTTGTTGAATTAAATAATAAGTTTATTCTGCCCATTGAATTAAATTTAAAAGGCTGCAGTATATTGACTGTACAATGGTAGCAAAATCAATAGTTTTTTAATTGAAAACTTGAATGAAAGAATTGATAAAATATAGTCTGTTTCTAATTTATTTAATTTGAATTTAAATTTAAAGTTAAAACGCTTTAATAAATTTATTAGACGATAAGACCCTAAGAATTTGAAAATATTAATTTAAAATTTTTATTTTTTGATTTTTAATTTATTAAATAAATTTTTGAACTTTAATTTTTATTAAACATAGATAAATAAATTTTTAATGATAATTTTTAGAATTATAAGAATAAATTACCTTAGGGACAACAGCGTAATTATTTTGGAAAGTTCATATTATTAAAATTGATTGCGACCTTGATGTTGAATTAAAATAAAAATTAAGTGTAGAAGCTTAAAATTTTAGTCTGTTCGACTACTAAAATTTTACATGATTTGAGTTCAGATCGGTGTAAGCCAGATCAGATTTTATCTATAAATTTATATTATTAATATTTTATTGTACGAAAGGACTTAAAATATGGAGTATTTTTTTTTTTTAAATATGTTGAGTATAATTAATTAATATGTTATTTAATTTTTTGTAAATAATAATTTTAAATAACATGTTTTTATTATTTTCTACTTATTTTTTTGAGTTAATTGGGATTTTAATTGGTGTAGCATTTTTAGTATTATTAGAACGAAAAGTTTTAGGTTATGTTTAAGATCGAAAAGGTCCAAATAAAGTTTTTTTTATGGGTATATTTCAACCTTTTAGTGATGCTATTAAATTATTGATTAAGGAAAATATTAAATTATTAGAGGCTAATATATTTTTTTATTTAACTAGGCCAATAGTAAGGTTTATTATAGTGATAATTTTAATTTTTGGTTTACCTATGAAAGTTATTATTTATACTATAAATATATTTATATTATATTTAATATCTTGTTTAAGAATGGGGGTTTATATTATTTTAATAAGAAGATGATCTTAAAATTCAAAATATGCAATATTGGGTGGGTTACGTTCTATTTCTCAGTCTTTGTCATATGAAGTTTCAATATTTTTCATTTTTTTTTTTATATTTTATTATATTGAGAGTTTTCAATTGATTGATTTTATTAAATATCAAAAATTTATTAGTTTTTAGTATGTTAATTTAATAATAATGTTAATTTTATTTATTAGGTTTATTGCTGAGTTAAATCGTATACCTTTTGATTTTATTGAAGGTGAATCAGAATTAGTTTCTTGGTTTAATGTTAAATATATAGGAGTAAGATTTACTTTTATTTTTTTAGCTGAATATATAATAATTTTAGTTGTAGGAATTTTTTTTATTATTATATTTTATGGAAGTTCAATATTTTATTTTATAAATTTATTTTATGTAATAATATTTGGTATTTTAATGATTTTAATTCGTGGGTCTTTGCTACGTATACGTTTTGGTAATTTAATATATTTTTGTTGATATTATATTTTATCTTTTTCTATAATTATATTATTTTTTATAATTTTATTTAAGATTTATTTGTATAATATGTTTTAATTTTCAAATTTTTGATATTTTTGAGTTATTTATTTATTTTTAATATTTAATTATTTTGGCAGATTAGTGCATTAAATTTAGAATTTAATTATATAAAATATTTATTAAAATTTGATAAATAATAATAATTTTTTTGTTGTTTTTTATAAAATTTTGATATTGTTTTATTATTATATTATGCGTAAAAAAAATTAGTACTGAGAGATATAATTAAAAGTTAATAGAAAATTTTAATTATTTCTATTTTATATTTTCAAAATATATGCTTTATAAGCTTAACTTATTAATTTAAAATGATTATTTTTTATATATAATAAAAAATCAAAATGTGTTAATTTTATTATTTAAAAAAATAAATAAAATAAAAAATTGAGTAAAATTGTTTTAATTCAATATACGGGGTTTTAATTTCTTGTCTTCCTAATCAAGTTAATATAAAAAATGTAGATATTAATATTCAAAAACATAATTTATGAAATATATTAAAATTTATTTTAAAATATTTAGGTTTTGATAAGAATGGTAAAATTATTAAGATTAAAATTGATATTAAATAAGGCAATTACACCTCCTAATTTGTTAGGGATGGCCCTTAGAATTGCTTAGGCGAATAAGAAATATCATTCAGGTTTAATATGAATTGGTTTAATTATAGGGTTAGCTTTACTAAAATTATCTGGGTCTCTTAATAAATAAGGATTTTGAAGTGTTAAAATAATAATAAAAATTATAAGAATGATAAATGTGATTGAATCTTTAATTAAAAAAAATTTATGAAATATAATTTTATTTAAATTTCTATTTAATCCCAAAGGATTTGTGGATCCTGTGTTATGCAAGTATATTAAATGAATAATTACTAGAAATGAAATAATAAATAGTATAATAAAATGTAGTGAATAAAATCGATATAATGAAATTTACAGAAAATCCTCCTTAAATTCATTCAATTAAATTTGTTCCAATATATGGAATAGCCGACATTAAATTTGTAATAAAAGTTGCCCCTCAAAATGATATTTGTCCTCAAAGCAAAACGTAACCCAAAAATGCTGTTATTATTGTTAGTAAATAGATTGTTATTTCGATTAATCATGTTTCAATTAAATTATATGATTGATAATAGATATTTCGTCCAATATGTAAATAAAGGCAAATAAAAAATATTGACGCCCCGTTTATATGTAAAATTCGTATAATTCACCCGTAATTTATATCTTGTATAATATTTATTACGTTGTTATACGCTTCATAAGTGGAAGGGGTGTAATGTATGGATAAGAATATTCCTGTAATTAATTGGATTATTAAACATAAGCCTAATAATGATCCGATATTTCATCATATATTGATATTAATAGGAGTTGGCAATTGAATAAGAGATTTATAGATTAATTTAAATATTATATTATTAATGATAGATTTATTCATTTTTTTTAATAAGTGATTATTATAATATTGTTAAATTTATTTTCGAAATGGTTTATTATTATTTAAACAAATTTTTGTAATTTAGATTAATATTATTAATAAAAAAAAAATTAATGCAATTGTGTATAAAAAATTTGGATACTCTAATAATTTTATTATATTTAATATATAATCATAATTTAAATTATTGTTATTATTATTGAAAGTAATTTTAATTAAATTAAGGTAATTTATTTTATATCTTATTTTGAATAACTAGATGAGTGAAATAAAACATAAATTAATATAATTTTTTTTAATTTTAAAAATTTGTAACTCGTTAGAGATTAGTTCAATGAATATGAGAAATATAATTATTAACCCTCTAATTATTATTAAAAAAATTAAAAATGAGTAGAGTGATTTTGTTGTATTATTTCTAATTAGTAAACATGAAAATAAGGTATAAAAAATAATATTATTATTATAATAATTGTTGATAAATGTGTTGATAATAATAAATATAATATAATTATAAATATAAATATTCAAATTATTAAAGTTAAAATATTTGTTTTATTTATTGTTTTCATATAAATTTGTTTTTATTATTTTTTATAAATTGAGAAATTTTAATTTTTTTGAAACAAAATGTAGTTTAATTTAAAAATATTAATTTTGGAGATTAAAGATATATTTGAATTTATGATATTTTTTTGAAGCTTTAAAATTATTTAACTTTAATTTAAATTTACAAAATTTTTGTTTTTATTTAAACTATAAAGCTTTTTTATAAATAAGTTTTAAATTTATATTTATATATTTATATATATTAATACTAAGTTTATTCTTAGGGAAGTTGTTTTTCGGATTAGTTTAAATTAGGATGAACACTATTTATCCGTTGAACGTTTCGTCTCTATTTGAGACTTCCTCAGCAACTAAAATTATTTATTATGACATATTATTTTATATACAAATACCAAAAAAACTTACAATTCATAGCGTTGTTTTACCTTAATAGTTATGTTCATAAGTCAATATAACATCATTTTTATTATAGTCATAAGTTTTCACTATCTTATATATAGAGTCAATTTTTTAAAAACGTAATCCTACCATAACTTTTTGAACATTACTGGTTCCTCTAAGCTGGTGTTTCCTAATCTAGAAGTCCTAATTATTATTGTAACCTCTGTTACTTGTCTTGTTGTGGTAATTAAATTTTAAAATTTCGTTATATGTGCTGTTTAGATTGTTAGTATCGGTTCTAAAATTAACTGTATTATTGTTCGTTATATGGTACATTTCACTGATATTTCTTTTGTACCAGTTATCTTCTTTATCTAAAATTTTTGTTTCGTCAAATTTAAAAATATGTCCTGTTTTAAAATGATGTTCTGCCAACGCGGTGGTATTTGTTTTTTGTGCATTCCTCGGTTTGCAGTCATTCCTATGTTGGTCTAATCGTTTATATATATATTATAGTTTATTTTAATAATTCATAGGGGTATTTTAATAATTTTGTTTTTTTTTAAATTTGTTTATATTGTTAAAGTTTTATAATTATTTGTTGATAATTTTATTAACAATTAAATATTTAATTATTATTATTTTATTGAATATTTGTTATAATTTATTTATAATAGATTATTATGTAATATTATTTTTAGTTATATTTGTGATTGCTTTGTTAATTATAATAATTTATTATTATAGGAATGATTATATTAAAAATTAAATAATAAATATATGATAAAATTTTTATTTTTAATGATTTTTAGAGTAGGTTTATTTTTTTTTTAGAATAAATTTATTAAATTAATTATTTTTTTTATGTTATTTTTTTGATAATATTTTTAAATATTTATTCTATAAATTTATTAATTGGTGGGATAAATTTGTTTTATTTGGATTTATATTTTTTTTATTTAATTTTAATAAGTTTATAAATTGTTGGATGTTTAATAATAATTAAATTAAATAATTTTTTAGAATTTTTAATTTTTTTAATAATAATAGTTTTATTTATATGTTTTTTAACATTTAACTTATTAATATATTATTTAATATTTGAAATAAGTTTATTACCAATTTTTTTAATAATTATATTTGGAGGGTATACTTTGGAACGATTTGAAGCTATGATGTATATATTAATATATACAATAATTTCTTCTATACCTTTTCTATTGTTGATAATTAAATTTTATTTAAATTAAAAAAGTTTAATAATAATTTTTATTATATTTAAAATAATTGAAGTAAATTTGTTAATATATTTATTTTTATTTTAACATTTATAATTAGGATACCAATTTTCTTATTTCATATTTGATTACCTAAAGCTCATGTTAAAGCCCCAGTTTATGGGTCAATGATTTTAGCTAGAATTTTATTAAAATTAGGTAGATATAAAGTTTTACGGTTTTGTCAAATTTTATTTGTTGATGCTATTAAAATTAATTATATTTTAATTTCTTTAAGAATTATTAGCGTGGTGTTAGTAAGAATAATTTGTTTAATTCAAATTGATTTAAAGATATTAGTGGCTTATTCTTCAGTGGTTCATATAGGTATTTTGATAGGGGGATTAATAACTTTAATAAAATCAAAATTTTTGGGTAGGTTTATAATAATGTTAGCTCATGGTTTATGTTCATCGGGATTGTTTTATTTAGTTAATTTAAATTATAAATGTGTAGGTAGACGTTTAATATTTATAAATAAAGGATCTTTTTCACTTAATTCTTCATTAGGTTTATTTTGATTTTTGTTATGTTCTTCAAATTTATCAACTCCTGTAAGATTTAATTTAATTAGAGAAATTTTTTTAATAATTAGATTAGTATGTTGAAATATAAATTTAATAATTTTTTTAATGATATTATGTTTTTTTAGAGCTGTTTATTCATTATATTTATTTAGATTTAGGCAACATGGGTTAAAAGTTAATTTATTAATAAACTATAAAATTATAAATTTATTAAATTATTTAATTTTAATCTTACATTGAATGCCATTAAATTTTATGTTTTTGGGTTCAGAATTATTTATATTTTAATTAAATTTAAATAGTTTAAAATTAAATATTCTAATTTGTGGAGTTACAGATATAAATTTTTTTATTATAAATTTAATTTTTTAAGATTGATTAATTGTAAATTAATATATTTACGAAAAGTTTATTATAAATATAAATATAATAATCAATATTCTTGTCTCAATCGTATATTAATATATATTTTAAATCAAGGGAAATTGAAGACAGTTAATAAATTTTTATGAACAATTTATTTTGATCTTGTTGGACGTTTTGTCACTTACTGGGGACTTTCTCATCAACTACAAATTTTTTATTTTATAATTATGACTTGTTAAAAAAAAGATATATAAACAATACAATAAATAAATAAATAAATAAATAAATAAATAAATAAACTTTAATTTTTACCTCGATCACTTAGTTCACGCGTCAATACATATTATTTTATAGTCATACATTATAATAAATTAATTAGTCCAAAACAACCTTACTTTGTCACATGTAATCATATACTGAATTCTATCTAGATTAGTGTTTAATAATCTAGGTATCTTTCATATTATGATGTCCTTTAATGTGTCTTATTATGATAATTAAATTTTAATATTTCGTTATATATGTTGTTTAAATTATTTGTATCTGTCCTGTAGTTTACTGTATTGTTGTTTGTTATATGGTACATTTCACTTATGTTTCTTTTGTACCAATTTTCTTCTTTATCTAAAATATTTGTCTCATCAAACTTAAATTTGTGTCCTGTTGAAAAATGATGTTCGGCTAATGCAGTTATATTACTTTTTTGAGCATTCATAGGTTTGCAGTCATTCTTATGTTGTTCTAATCTTTTCTTTAATTTTTGCTTTGCTTGTCCAATATAGCATTTGTCACATACACAAGGTATTTAATAGACTAGATTAGATTGTTCTAGTTTATCAACTTTGTCTTTTAGTTTTGTGTATATTGAATTTATTTTGACTAAGTCATAAAAAACTAGTTTTACATTAGTATTTTTGAAACATTTTTTTTTTTTATTGGATAAAGGTTTGATAAACAGAAACTTAATAATTCTTTTGTTATTTAGTTCTTTTACTTTTTTCTGATCTCTCTCTAGTTTAAACTTATTAAATATTATGTGTATGAGACTTGTTGGATAATTGTTATTTTTTAAGATTAATTCTATTCTTTTTTTATTTTCTATATGGAATTTCTTATTGCTTAACGTCAATGCTCTAAATAGTAATCCTTTAATGATCCAAATTTTTTGGCTCATTGGATGATTCGAATTGTAATTTATACATCTCCCAGAGCTTGTGGGTTTCACATACCAGTTCGTTACGATGGAACCGTTTTCATTTCTTATGATATTTATATCTAGGAAGGGTAAGGTTCTTTATTATCTACCTCCATTGTGAATTGGATCCTATTATTGACACTATTGAAGGTCTTAAGTGTTTGGTCCATTCTATCCTTAGGTATCGCTGTGATAACGTCATCAACATATACCTTCAGGAAAGAAACTGGAAAGGGTAACATGCCTTCAATATTTTTTAGGATATAATTATAAAATGTTTCAAAAATACTAATGTAAAACTAGTTTTTTATAACTTAGTTAAAATAAATTCAATATACACAAAACTAAAAGACAAGGTTGATAAACTTGAACAATCTAATCTAGTCTATAAAATACCTTGTGTATGTGACAAATGCTATATTGGACAAAAAAAACAAAAATTAAAGAAAAGATTAGAACAACATAAGAATGACTGCAAACCTATAAATGCTCAAAAAAGTAATATTACTGCATTAGCCGAACATCATTTTTCAACAGGACACAAATTTAAGTTTGATGAGACAAATATTTTAGATAAAGAAGACAATTGGTACAAAAGAAACATAAGTGAAATGTACCATATAACAAACAACAATACAGTAAACTACAGGACAGATACAAATAATTTAAACAACATTTATAACGAAATATTAAAATTTAATTATCATAATAAGACACATTAAAGGACATCATAATATAAAAGATACCTAGATTATTAAACACTAATCTAGATAGAATTCAGTATATGATTACATGTGACAAAGTAAGTTTGTTTAGGACTAATTAATTTATTATAATGTATGACTATAAAATAATATGTATTGACGCGTGAACTAAGTGATCGAGGAAAAAATTAAAGTTTATTTATTTATTTATTTATTTATTTATTTATTTATTTATTTATTGTATTGTTTATATATCTTTTTTTTAACAAGTCATAATTATAAAATAAAAAATTTGTAGTTGCTGAGGAAGTCCCCAGTAAGGGACGAAACGTCTAACAAGATCTAAATAAATTGTTCATAAAATTTATTAACTGTCTTCAATTTCCCTTGATTTAAAATATATATTAATATACGATTGAGACAAGAATATTGATTATTAAAATAAAAATTAGGTCAGGTTTGAATTAATAAAAAAAGATTTAAAATATCTTTATATTTGATGTTTAAAATCAATGCACTTATTTGCTATATTATAAATTGTAGGTTGATGGAATTTCTCTATAAGTATGAAAATGAGGGGCGAACGAATGGAATCATTCTATATTTGTTGCTATGTAAAATTTAAATAAAATTGTTCGTTTTATAATAAATCTTTCTATAATAATGAATATTAATAAGATTATTGTTAAAGTTGATATTAAAGATCCTATTGTTGATAAAATATTTCATGATAAATATATATCAGGGTAATCTGAGTATCGTCGTGGGAATCCAGCTAATCCTAAAAAATGATGAGGGGAAAATGTTATATTTACTCCAATGAATATAGAGTAGAATTAAATTTTTAATATTTGTTTATTTAATGATAATCCAAAAAATAAAGGATATCAGTGGATAAATCCGGCAATAACGACAAATACTGCTCCTATTTATAATACACAATGAAAATGACCAATTACATGATATGTATCATGAAGAATAATATCTAAATATGAATTAGATAAAATAATTCCAGTTAATCCTCTTATTGTAAATAAGAAAATGAATCCTTTTCTTCATATTATTGCTGATGAGAAATTTAATATAGACCCATAAATTGTTGCTATTCAACTAAATACTTTAAGTCCAGTTGGGATTGCGATAATTATAGTTGCTGAAGTGAAATAAGCTCGTGTATCAATATCTAATCCAACTGTGAATATGTGATAGGCTCATACAATGAAACCTAAAATTCCGATTGATACTATAGCATAAATTATCCCCAATGAACAAAAGATTTCTTTTTTTCTTGTTTCGTTAGTAATGATTTGTGAAATTATACCAAATCCTGGTAAAATTAAGATATAAACTTCTTGGTGACCAAAAAATCAAAATAAATGTTGAAATAGAATTGGGTCTCCTCCTCCTAATGGATCAAAAAATGATGTGTTTAAATTTCGGTCAGTTAATAATATAGTAATAGCTCCTGCTAATACTGGTAAAGATAATAAAAATAAGATTGCTGCAATTAAAACTGAGCATGTAAATATAGGTAAGAAATTTGATGAATCAGTTTTAATATGTATATTTAAAATAGTTGTAATGAAATTGATTGCTCCTAGGATTGATTAAATTCCTGCAATGTAAAGTGAAAAAATAGCAAAATCTACTGATGATGAATTGTGGCCCATAGTTTATGATAAAGGTGGGTTTAAAGTTCATCCTTTTCCTACTCCTATATCATTAATGTTTCTAATTAATAATAATAGTAAAGATGGTGGAAGAAGTCAGAATCTTATATTATTTATTCGTGGGAAAGCTATGTCTCGAGCTCCTAGTATTAATGGAATTAATCAATTTCCGAATCCTCCGATTATAAACGGTATACCTATAAAAAAAATTTTAATTAATGCATGAGCTGTAATGATTGAGTTGTAAATTTCATCATTGTTGATTATAGATATTGGGGTTCCTAGTTTTAATTGAATAATTAATCTTAAAGATGTTCCGATTATTCCTGATCTTATCCCAAAAATAAAATATAATGTCCCAATGTCTTTATGGTTTGTTAAATAAAATCATTTTGACATTATTATATTTTAATAGTTTATATAAAATATTAAATGGCAAATTTAAAGAAAATATTTATTTTCAGATTTATAAAAATTTTTATATATTTAACTTTGAAGGTTAAAAGATTATATTACCTTAAAATCTTTAAATTTTAAGTTAAATTTATTACAAATAGAATAGATACAGATAAAAATATGAATCTAATAATTCTTAAAAATTTATTATTAATTTGTTGGATAATAATAATGAAAATTATGTTTTAAATATGAATTTTAATATAATTTTAAATAATATATTTATATAAAATATTAATGTGGAAATTGATGAAATAAAAAATAATTATGTTATTAAATTATTATTTGTTAAAATTATTAGATTTAAGGATTTAAGTTTAATTAAAAGTGTTAAAAATTGAGGTAAAGCTCTGATTATAAATAAATTAATTATAATTGATGGTAAAGTTTTTTTTATATTTATTAAAGATAAATTTTTACTATATTTAATTTATTAATTTTTAATTTATTTAAAAATAAGCAAATAAAAATTATTGAAATTGAATATGTAATGAAATAAAATATGAATATATATTTATTTATGATAATAATAAATATTATTCGTGATGAGTGATTTATGGAAGAGAATGTTATAATTTTTTTTATTAATATTTTATTAAGACTTATGATTGTGGATGTAATTGATGATAAAATTCGTATTATATAGATTATTTTAATAATTCATCTATTATTAAGTAAATTAAAATAAAAATTAATTAACATTAATGGTAAAATTTGTTGTGTTGTTGATATAAAAAAAATTATTATTTAATTTAAATTTAAATTGATTATTAGCATTCAAAAAAAAAAGGGGAATATATTTAATTTTATTATAAATGTTAATAGAATTAAAAAATCAATTATATTTAAATTTTAATTTTTATTTAAAATTATTATTGCAATTAATATTAATCTTGAAAAAGTTTAAATGATAAAATAATTAATTATAATTATTTTATGTTTATTAAAAATTTTTATTATAGATATTATTATTAATGTGTTAAATTCTATAATTATTCATAATTGAATATAATTTGTAATTGTAAAAGCTAGTAATGAATTAATAATTGTGATATTTATAAAAGAGGTAGTTTTAGTCTTTATTAAGTTTTTTAATTTAAATTTTTTAAATATTATATAAAATAAATTTATTTATATATTTAGGATATAAACCTACTAGCTTAATTTTAGCATATTTATATAATTATTTATTTTATTTTTTATGTTGTAAAAATTTTTAAATTATTAATTAAGATAACCAAAATTATATAATTTATTCTATCAAAATAATCCTTTTATCAGGCACATCATTACTATAAATAACATTATGTCTGATTAAAGTAATAAATTGTAAATTAATTTAAGAAATACTTATTTCTTATGTTATAATTAATTATAAAATTATATTGGATAATCATTTTACCACCTAAAATTTCAAAAATTTTTATGCAATAATAACATTAAAATATATATAAATCTATACATATATATACTTATATATTATTATATGATTTTTATTTTTACATTTTAAAACCAATTGTGTGATCAAATTTTATCAAAGTTTAAAACAATTGTTTAATTTAAA
>JACGWG010000058.1:90260-106265 GCA_023678865.1 Polistes exclamans
AATTGTCTTCTTTATCTAAAATATTTGTCTCATCAAACTTAAATTTGTGTCCTGTTGAAAAATGATGTTCGGCTAATGCAGTAATATTACTTTTTTGAGCATTTATAGGTTTGCAGTCATTCTTATGTTGTTCCAATCTTTTCTTTAATTTTTGCTTAGTTTGTCCAATATAGCACTTGTCACATACACAAGGTATTTTATAGACCAGATTAGATTGTTCCAGTTTATCAACCCTGTCTTTTAGTTTTGTGTATTTTGAATTTATTTTAACTAAGTAAAAAAACTAGTTTTACATTAGTATTTTTGAAACATTTTTTTATTTTATTGGATAAAGGTTTGATAAACGGAAACTTAATAATTCTTTTGGTATTTAGTTCTTTTACTTTTTTCTGATCTTTCTCTAGTTTAAATTTATTAAATACCATGTGTATGAGACTTGTTGGATAATTGTTATTTTTTAAGATTAATTCTATTCTTTTTTTATTTTCTATATGGAATTTCTTATTGCTTAACGTCAATGCTCTAAATAGTAATCCCTTAATGATCCCAATTTTTTGGCTCATTGGATGATTTGAATTGTAATTTATACACCTCCCAGAGCTTGTGGGTTTCACATACCAGTTCGTTACGATGGAACCGTCTTCATTTCTTATGATATTCATATCTAAGAAGGGTAAGGTTCCATTATTTTCTACCTCCATTGTGAATTGGATCCTATTATTGACACTATTGAAGGTCTTAAGTGTTTGGTCCATTCTATCCTTAGGTATCGCTGTGATAACGTTAAATATATATATACATATATATAAATTATATTTATAATTAATAATCTAAACAAAAAAAATAATTCCAAATACTATATATATACATATATATAAGTTATATTTATAATTAATAATCTAAACAAAAAAAATAATTCTAATACTTTTAAGTACTTTAACTTAGATAGAAAGAGATTTAGTAATTTCAATATTTTTGAGTACTTTCATTTAAATAGAAAGAGATTTAGTAATTTTTATACTTTTGAGTACTTTCATTTAAATAAAAAAAGATTTAGTAATTTCAATACTTTTGAGTATTTTCACTTAAATAGAAAGAGATTTAGTAATTTCAATACTTTTGAGTAATTTCACCTAAATAGAAAGAGATTTAGTAATTTCAATACTTTTGAGTACTTTCACTGAAATAGGAAGAGATTCGGTAATTTTAATACTTTTTAGTACTTTCACTTTATTACAATATAAATGATATTTGCAAGATTTTATCCGACCTTACTGTTTTTTTTTGTTAGTATAAACTTTAAACATTGAAAAAATACATTTTACAGCTTTTGTTTTATAGCACTTCTTTAGAAATTTGATAGTTTTTAACTATTTTTCAATAAAAAAGGCAGCAAAAATTTCTTTTTAATATATTGAAATATTCTTAGCGCTAAAAAAATGTGCTATTAAAATATAGACAGATTAAAATTCAGGTTGACTACAATCGAGTTGCGTCGAAATCAATTGAATTTAACACGTAAGGTATCCTTAAAAAGTTGTAATATTATGATTTTTTTTCTTTATTAGGACTACAGTCGTCAAATGTAAATTATATTTGCTATATTTTATTAGACTTAACACATTTTTTTTGTAAACATACGTTTTAAAACTTAAAAGAAAACGTTTAGAGATTCTGGTAAATTGCACTTTTTTAGAAAATTTTATAGTTTTTACCTAAAATTTACTCTAGAGTAGCATCAATTTCTTTTAAATATATTGAAAAATTTTTAGCGACGTAAAAATGTTTTAATAGAAACTAAGCAGCATAGATGTCAGGTTACCTACATTGAAATTACATCAAAAAAGAATTAAATTCTAACCGTAAAATAACCAAAAAAAAGTTTTTAAAAAATGATTTTTTCTTGTTCTCGGACTGCACTTTTTTAAATATAAATGATATTTGGAAGATTTTTTTTTACTAACTACTTTTTTTTTGTTAGTATACGCTATAAAACTTTAAAGGTAACGTTTTATAGATTTTTTATATAGCAATTCTTTAGAAATCTAATGATTATTATCTACTACTCAATCCCGAAAGCAGCGAAAATTTCTTTTTTATATATTAAAAAATTTTAAGCGACGGTAAAAATGTGCTTTTAAAAACTAAACAGAACAGATGTCAGGTTAACTACAACCAAAAAAAAAAAGAAACATATTCTACAAGTAAAGAGACTTGAAGATTTTGTAATTAAACGATTTTTTCTTATTTTTTGAATGCAGTGGTTCAAATATAAATGACGTCTGCCCTAATTTTTCAGACTTAACACTTTTTATTTGTAAGTATACGTTTTACAGCTTGAAAGAAAGCGTTTCATTGCTTCTTTTTAATAGCACTTCTTTAGAAATTTTATAGTCTTTAACTACGATTAATTTTAGAGTATAGAGAAAATTTTTTTTAAATATATTAAAAAATTTCTAGTGACGGTGAAAATGTGCAATTAAAAACTAAAAAGAACATAAGTCAAGGTTACTAAAATCGAGTATTGTCGAAAAAGAATAGAATTCTACACATAAAGTAAACAAAAAAAGTTTTAATAAAATGATTTTTTAATCTTTTTTTGACAGCAGTAGTCAAAATGTAAATGATGTTTGCTAAATTTTAAGAAATTATTTCTTTCTATTTGTAATTATACGATTTAAAGCTTAAAAGAAAACGCTTCATAGCTTCTGTTATATAGCACTTCTTTAGAAATAATATAGTTTTTAACTACGATTAAATCTAGAAAGTAGCGAAAATTTCTTTTAACAGTAATAAAAAAATTTTTAGCTAAGGTAAAATTATGCTATTAAAACTAAACAGAATAGATTTCAGGTTGACTACACTCGAGTTTCGTCGAAAACAACTTTGATTCTACACGTAAAGTAACCAAAAAACATTGTAATAAATTGATTTTTTTTTTTTGACTGCAGTGGCCAAAGTATAAATGATGTTTGCTAAAATTTTTGGACTATACTTTTTTTATTTGTGAGTATAAGTGAAAAATTTGAAAGAAAACGTTTCATTGTTTTTTTAAAATAACACTTTTTTAGAAATTTTATAGTTTTAAACTACAATTTAATCTACAATGTAGCGGATATTAATTTACCTTTTTTAAAATATTTTTAGCGACGGTAAATATGTGCTATTAGAAACTAAATCTAATAGATGTTTAGTTGACTACAATCGAATTTCGTCGAGAAAGAATTGAGTTTTACAAGTAAAGTAACCAAAAAAAGGTGTTATAAAATAATTTTTTCTTTTTTTTTGACTGCAGTGTTCGAAATATAAATGAAATTTGCTAGATTTTATTTGACATAACACGTTTTATTAGTTAGTATACGCCTTAAAACTTTAAAAGAAAAGGTTCATAGCTTCTGTTAAATAGCACTATTGCAGAAACTATATAGTATTTACCTAAGATTAAATCTACACAGTAGCGAAAATTTTTTTTAGATTTATAAAAACATTTTTAGCAACGGTACAAATGAGCTTTTAGAAACTAAACAGAATAGATGTTAGGTTGATTACAATCGAATATTTGCTAAATGATATCGGACTTAACACTTTTTATTTGTAAGTATACGCTTTAAAGTATAATAGAAAACGTTTCAAGGCTTCTGTTAAATAGCACTTCTTCCGAAATTTTGTAGTTTTTAACCACGATTTATTCCAAAAAGCAACAAAAGTTTTTTTTAAATATTTTACAAATTTTATAGCGACAGTAAAAATGTGCTATTAGAAACTAAACAGAATGGATGTCAAATTGCTTACAATCGAGTTTCGTCGAAAATAATTGAATTCTAAACGTGATAAAACTTCTTGAACCGTATACCATGAAGGGTAGAACTGTAACCACAGATAAAATTTTTACAAGTATTTCTTTGGCGTTAAAATTAAGATCTAAAAATATTTATTGCTTGAAACAACACGCGCAAAATAGAAAGAACTGCTGAAAACTTGCAAACTTAAAAGAACCACCATGGCACGTTTTTCATTGTTGTTGTACTAATCCAATTAATGCACACTTACTGTTTATAAGAGCAAGCAGAATAAAAAAGTACTTTTATTAAGTACAAAACATAAACACATCAAAAGTGAAAAAGCTGCAAAGAAATTACCCGAAACTGTATCGCATTATAATAATACTAAATTTGGTTTCGATGTTATAGATCAAATAGCAAAAGAATATACAGTGAAATCAGGTTCTAGAAGTTAGCTACTTTAAGTTTTTTATTTTATTTTAAATAGAGCTAGAATAAATAGCTGGATAATGTACAAAAACACAACAGGAAAAAATATCTCACGTAAAGACTTTCTGTTTCGATTAGCAAAAGAACTTTCTTCAGAATATCAGACTACAAAGCAAAAACCGACGAAGCTGTCATACTACCTACAAATGCCACGGTTCCTGTCGCAAAAAGTGTCAAATAGGATATTGCAATAACAATAAAACTACATATATTTGCAATAAATGACAAAAAAATCTATGCGAAAAGTGTAGACACAGCTAAATCTACATATGTAGAAATAGTAAGCGACAAATTGTAAAAAAGTATTTTTTTATTTGATAATATCTATAAATCCATTTATCTATTACAACTAATAATGTTTAACTTTTTTTGTCATTTTTTAAGAGTGAATAAAGGCTGAAAACCACAATAAGCATGTTTTCTTATACACCTATCATATTGCCTAGTTTGGTAGAAATAGGTATATCTAAATGGTTAGTATATCTATTGTTAAATATACCTAAAAAATTTTTAGCGACGGTAAAAATATGCTATTAGAAACTAAACAGAACAGATGTCAGGTTGACTACGACCGAATTTCGTCTAAAAAGAATTAAGTTTTAAACGAACAGTAACTAAAAAAAGTTGTAATAAAATGATTTTTTCTCTTTTTTTAAACTGCAGTGTTCAAAATATAAATGATTTTTGCTAGATTTTATTTGACATAAAACTTTTTATTTGTTATTATACGCCTTAAAACGGGAAAGAAATAGTTTTATAGCTTTAGTTATATAGCACTTTCTTATAAATTTTATAGTTTTAAACTACAATTGAATTCACAAATTAGAGAAAATTTCTTTTAAATATTTTAGAAATTTTTAACGACAGTAAAAATGAGCTACTAAAAACTAAACAGAATAAATAGTAGGTTGACTAAAATTAAACTTTGTCGAAAAAGAATTGAACACTAAACGTAAAGTTACCAAAAAAAGAAGTTATAAAATTATTTTTTCTCTTTTTTTAGACTGCAGTGTTCAAAAGATTTTATCAGAATAACCACTTTTTATTTGTAAGTATACGCTTAAAAACTTGAAAGAAAACGTTTAAATGCTTTTGTTATATAGCACTGCTGAACAAATCTGATAGTTTTAAACTATTATTCAATCCAAAAAGCAACGACAATTTCTCCTTAATATATTAAAAACTTTTTATGCGACGGTAAAAGTTTGCTATTAGAAACTAAACAGAATAAATGTCAGCTTGACTACAATCGAGTTCTGTCAACACAGAATTAAACTCTTCACATTAAGTAAAAAAAAAAATTGTAATAGCAAAATTTTTTTCCTTTATTTAAATGCATTAATCGAAATGTAAATATTGTTTTTTTAAATTTTTTAGAACTAAAACTTTTTATTTGTAAGTTTACGCTGTAAAGTTTGAAAAAAAACGTTTTAATTCTACTTTTTACTACAACTTTTTTAGAAATTCTATAGAATTTACCTACAATTATTTCCAGAAAGAAGCAAAAACTTATATAATATATATAAAAAAATTTTTTGCGACGATAAAAATGTTCTATTAGATTATAAACGGAATGGAAGTAAGGTTGCCTACAATAGAATTTCGTGGACAAAAAAATAAATTCTACACGTAAAGTAACAATAAAAAGTTGATATAGATTAATTTTTTTTTTGTTTGGGACTGCAGTTTTAAAAATACAATTGATATTTGCTAGATTTTATCAGAATTAACACTTTTTATTTGTAACTATACGCTTAAAAACTTGAAAGAAAACGTTTTAATTCTTTTAATATAGCAACTTCGTTAGAAATCTGATAGATTTAAACTAATAATTAATTCTGAAAGCTGCGAAAAATTCTACTTTTTTTTTTAAAAATATTTAGCGGCTATAAAAATGTGCTATTTAAAACAGAACACAATGCATGTCAGGTTGAATACAATCGAGTTTTGACAAAAAAGAAATAAATTCTACAAGTAAAGAGACTAAAAGATTTTGTAATTAAACGATTTTTTCTTATTTTTTGAATGCTGTGGTTTAAATATAAATGACGTTTGCCCAAATTTTAAGGTCTTAACACTTTTTATTTGTAAGTATACGCTGTACAGCCTAAAAGAACGCGTTTCCTTGCTTCTGTTAAATAGCACTTCTTTAGAAATTTTATAGTTTTTACTTACGATTAATTCTAGAAAATAAAGAAAACTTTTTTTAAATATATGATTATATTTCTAGTGACGGTAAAAATGTGCTATTAAAAAGAAAACAGAATGCATATCATGTTGACTACAATCGTGTTTCGTCGATAAAGAATTGAACTCTACACGAACAGTAACTAAAAAAAGTTGTACTAAAATAATTTTGTATTTTTTTTTGACGGCAGTAGTCAAAATATAAATGATGTTTGCTAAATTTTTAAGGATTAATTTCTTTTTATTTGTAATTATACGCTTTAAAGCTTAAAAGAAAACGCTTTATAGCTTCTGTTAAATAGCACTTTTTAAGAAATTTACTTCTTTTTAAATACTGTTCAATCCAGAAAGCAGAAAAAAATTTTATTACATATATAAAAGTATTTTAGCGACAGTAAAAATGTGGTATCAGAAAATAAAAAGAACAGATGTAAGGCTAACTAAAATCGAGTTTCGTCAAAAAAGAATTAAATTCTAAACGAACAGTAACTAAAAAAAGTTGTAATAAAATGATTTTTTCTCTTTTTTTAGACTGCAGTGTTTAAAATATAAATGATTTTTGCTAGATTTTATTTGACATACCACTTTTTATTTGTTATTACACGCCTTAAAACTGGAAAAAAATGGTTTTATAGCTTTAGTTATATAGCACTTTCTTAGAAATTTTATAGTTTTAAACTACAATTAAATTCACAAATTAAAGAAAATGTTTTTTAAATATATTAGAAATTTTTAGCGACTGTAAATATGGGTAACTAAAAATTAAACAGAATAAATGTTAGGTTGACTAAAATTAAACTTTGTCGAAAGTGAATTGAAATCTTAACGAGATGTAACTAAACAAAGTAGTGATAAAATTATTTTTTCTCTTTTTTTAGACTGCAGTGTTCAAAATATAAATGACATTTGATAGATTTTATTTGACATAAAACTTTTTATTAGTTAGTATACGCTTTAAAACTTGAAAAAAAACGATTCATATTTTCTGTTAAATAGCACTTTGTTAGAAATTAAATATTTTTTAACTACGATTTAATACACATTGTAGCAAAAATTTATTTTTTATTATATTGAAAAATTTTTGGCGACAGGTAAAATGTTTTTTTGGGAACTAGACAGGATAGATGACAGATTGACAACATTAGAATTTGGTCACAAGAGAATTAAATTCTAACCTTAAAGAAATTAAAAAAAAATGTTATAACATGATTTTTTCTTATATTCGGACTGCAGTTGTTGAAATATCAATGATATTTGCTAGATTTTATGGGACTAACTACTTTTTATTTGTTATTATACGCTTTAAGACATAAAAAAAATGTTCATAGCTTCTGTTGATTTGCACCTTTTTAGAGATACTATAGTTTGTAACAAAGAATTAATCCTGAAAGTAGTTAAAGTTTCTTGTAAATATAATAAAAGATCTTTAGCGACAGTAAAAATTTGCATTTAGAAAATAAACAGATTCGATTTTTAACTAACTACAATTGAGTCTCGTCAAAAAAAAATTAAATTCTACACGTTTGGTGTCTAAAACAAATTGTAGTCAAATTATTTTTTTTTTTTTGACTGCAGTTTTTAAAATTAAATAATATTTGCTTGATTTTATTAGACTAAACACTTTTTATTTGTAGTTATACGCTTTAAAACTTAAAAGAAAACGTTTTTTACATTTTGTTACATAGTATTTCTTTAGAAATCTCATAGTTTTAAAATAATATATAATCCAGAAAGCAGCGAAAATTTCTCATAAATATATTACAATATTTTTTGTTATGTAAAAAATTTGCTATTAGAAGCTAAACAGAATAGCTGTCAGGTTGAGTACATTTGAGTGTCGTCAAAATAAAGTTGAATTTTGCACGGCAAGTGACCAAAAAGAATGTAATCAAATGATTATTTTCTTTTTTTTGGCTGCAGTTGTTAAAAAATGAGTAAAACTTGTCAATTTTCATTAGGCCTAACAGTTTTTATTTGTTTGCATACGCTTTGAAAATTGAAAAAATACGTTTATAGCTTTTTTTCTATAGCACTTCTTTAGAATTCTGATAGTTTAACACTATTATTTAATTTAGAAAGCAGCAAAAATTTTTAAAAATATAATAAAATATTATAAGCGATGGTAACAATGTGCTATTAGAAACTAAACAGAATGAATATCAGGTGGACAAAATTAGAAGCTCGTTAATAGAGAATTGAATTCTATACGTAAAGTTACCTAAGAAAAGGTTGTAATAAAATGAATTTTTTTAATTATTAAGACTGCAGTTGTAAAATACTAAAGATATCTTCAAGATTCTATTGGACTAAACAGTTTTTATTTGTTAGTAAATAATTTAAAACTTACTGACGTTAAGTAGTAAGAAATTTCATATAGAAAATCAGAAAAAAATAGAACTAATCTTAAAGAATAACAACAACCCAACGAGTCTTATACACATGGTGTTTAGTAAGTTTAAACTAGACAGAGATCAGAAGAAAGTAAAAGAACTGAATACCAAAAGAAATATTAAGTTTCCGTTTATCAAACCTTTATCGAATAAAATAAAAAAATGTCTCAGAAATACTAATGTGAAACTAGTTTTTTATAACTTAGTTAAAATTAATTCAATATTCACAAAACTAAAAGACAAGGTTGATAAACTAGAACAATCGAGCCTAGTTTACAAAATACCATGTGAATGTGACAAATGCTACATAGGACAAACTAAACAAAAATTAAAAAAAAGATTAATACAAAATAAGAATGATTGTAAACCTACAAATGATCAAAAGAATAATACTACTGCGTTAGCCGAGCACCGTTTTAAAAAAGGACACAAGTTTAAATTTGAAGAGACAGCCATTTTAGAAAGAGAAGACAATTGGTACAAAAGGAATATGTGTTAAATGTACCATATAACAAATAACAATACAGTTAACTACAGGACAGACACGAATAATCTAAACAATATCTATATTGAAATTTTAAAATTTAATTATCATATCAGGACACACTGATAGTGGACATCATAATACGGAAGATACATAGATTATAAAACACTAGTCTAGATAGACTTCAGTATATGATTACGTGTGACGAGATAAGGTGTTTTTAGTATCAAATTATATAATAATATGTTAAGTTTTATTGTAATGTATGACTCTAGAAATGAGATAATATGTATTGACGCGTTAACGAAGTGATCAAGGTAAAAAATTAGAGTTTATTTATTGTAATGTTTATATTTTTTAACAAGTTATAGTAATAAAAAAAAAAAAAAAAAAATTTGTAGTTGCTGAGGAAGTCCCCAGTAAGGGACAAAACGTTCAACAAGGTCAAAATAAATTGTTTATCAAATTTATTAACTGTCTTTAATTCCCTTTTGAAACCTATATATTAATATATTGTTTGGACAAGAATATTAATAATTAAATTAAAAATGCCGAGGGGTTTTTTTTAACTATTTATCAACTAGTTATTTCTTAATAACTATGAAACATATAAAAAATTTGCTAAACGAATTACTGAAATTGTCAGCATATAAAAATTGACTCATATTCTTATTGAATTGTAAATATAAACAAGTTTATCTAAAACATACCCTTAATAATTTGAAATGTTTATATGGCCTCTAAGCAGAATCACATCCGTATATAAGAGAAACGGATATTTTAATCAAATCTCTTAAACATAAGATCGTGAATTTATAAATAAGGATCACAGCTTGGAAAAAAAGAACTATAGAAAAAAACATCAGCAACACATGTAATTATTTAGAAAAGACACTAAAATTAAAAGATTTTACAGATTGTACAATATTTTTCAAACAAAAATAAAAGTACAAATTTAAAAACATAAAAGATTATAACATAAAAAATTAAATAATTTATTAAAAGATAACTCACACAGCAACAACAATATTAATAGTCAGAATACTAGTGTACTTAATTTTACGGATGTAAGGCTACCGAAAGAAGTAGAAAAAATACTAAACCTAGAACCAGGATATGGTATTCCATTAAGACCCAAAAAAGTGCCAGTTAGCACTTTCATAAAAGATCCAGAAGAAGGCATAAAAAATATTAACATCGAAAATGTTGACACAAAAATAATAAAGGATGAACCAAATAATGTAAGATCAAAAGCGGTGAGAATAATTTCGAACTATTACAATAAAAACCAAAAACAAGGGAAGTATAAAACGAAAGAAAACTATCTTACAACAAAACGTTTCTTTAAACAGAATCCGAACTTAATAATAACAAGATCGGATAAAGAAAATAACACAGTTATCATGAAAATGGAAAAATACATCAAAGAAATGGAAAAACTGTTGAAAGATAGAAACACATACAGTATTTTAAAAAAGGATCCTACCAACAGATTAAAGAAATTGGCGAATAATTTACCAATAAAATTACAAAATAAATCCATCATCAAAAAGCAATGGGAAAAAACCTGAGATCTTATAATTCAGTAGCGTTAAAATTATATGGATTTTAGAAAAACTCACAAAAAAGAATGAGCTTTAAGACCGGTTGTTGGTTCTTAGGGTCACCGTGCTACAAAATAGCGAAATTTATACATCAGACATTAACAAAATCTATATTAAACAAACTTGTTTCTCCATCATAAAATCATTTTAGTTTGCGGACTTTATAAGGAAAATAAAAATACCAAAAGGATACATACTTGCATCATTTGATGTAGTCTCCCTTCTTACAAACATTCCAAATGAACTAATATTAAATACAATCAATGAAGATTAGAAAGAACTTGGAAAATCCATAAGAGTCCCAAAGAATATCTTGATAAAACTAATACAGTTTTATTTTGAATCGAGCTACTTCCAGTTCAACGGGACTATCTACCAACAAATGGATAGCGCTAGGATGAGTAATCCAGCGAGTCCAGTGCTAGCCAATCTAGTGATGAATTATATCTTAAAAAATATTGAAGGCCTGTTACCCTTTCCAGTTCCTTTCTTGAAGGTTTATGTTGATGACGTTGTCACAGCAATACCTAAGGATAGAATCAACAAAACACTTAAGAACTTTAATAATGTCAATAAAAAGATATAATTCACCATGAAGGTAGAAAATAATGAAACCTTACCCTTCCTAGATATGAATATTATAAGAAATGAAGACGGTTCCATTGTAACGAACTGGTATGTAAAGCCTACTAGCTGTGGTAGATGTACAAACTACAATTCGAATCATCTAATAAGCCCAAAAATTAGAGTCATTAAAGGTCTATTATTTAGAGCACTAACGTTAAGTAGTAAAATATTTCATATAAGAAATAAGAAAATAATAGAAATCATCTCAAAGAATAACAATTACTCAACTTTTTTGTAAGTTTAAATTAGATAGAGATCAAAAATAAGTAATGGAACTGAATAACAAAAGATTTATTAAGTTTTCGTTTATTAAACCTTTATCGAATAAAATAAAAAAATTTTTCAAAAATACTAATGTAAAACTAGTTTTTTAAAACTTAGTTAAAATAAATTCAATATTTACAAAACTAAAAGACAAGGTTAATAAACTAGAACAATCGAACCTAGTTTACAAAATACCATGTAAATACATAACAAAAATTAAAAAAATGATTAGAACAACATAAGAATGATTGTAAACCTACAAATGCTCAAAAAAATTATACTACTGCGTTAGCCGAGAACCATTTTAAAAAAGGACACAAGTTTAAATTTGAAGAAACAGCCATTTTAGAAAGAGAAGACAATTGGTACAAAAGGAATATAAGTGAAATATACCATATATCCAATAACAATACAGGTAACTACAGGATAGACACAAATAATCTAAACAATATCTATATTGAAATTTTAAAATTTAATTATCATATCAGGACACGCTGATAGTGGACATCATAATACGGAAGATACCTAGATTAATAAACACTTGTCTAGATAAAATTCTTTATATGATTACGTGTGACGAGAAAAGGGTTTTTTCAGGATTAATTATACTATAATATGTTAAGTTTTACTGTAATGTATGACTCTGAAAATAAAATAATATGTATTTATAATTTATAAAAAAAGATTTAAAATATCTTTATATTTGATGTTTAAAATCAATGCACTTGTTTGCTATTTTATAAAGTGTAGGTTGATGGAAATTCTCTATAGGTATGAAAATGAGGGGTATATGAATGAAATCATTCTATATTTGTTGCTATATAGAATTTAAATAAAATTGTTTGTTTTTTAATAAATTTTCTACAATAATTAATAATAATAGGGTTATTAATAAAGTTGATATTAAAGATCCTACTTTTGATAAAATATTTTCTGATAAATATATATCAGGGTAATCTGAATATCGTCGTGAAAATCCTGCTAATCCAAAAAAATGATGAAGGAAAAAAGTTATATTTACTTAAATAAATATGGAGTAGAATGGAATTTTTAATATTATTTTTATTTAATGATACCCAAAAAAAAAAAGGGAATCAGTGGATAAATCCAGCAATAATGGCAAATACTGCTCCTATAGATAAAACGTATTGAAAATGCCCAACTACATAATATGTATCATGAAGAATAATATCTAGGGATGAATTTGATAAAATAATTGCAGGTAATCCCCCTATTGTAAATAAAAAAATAAATCCTATTCTTCATATTATTGGTGGTGAGAAATTTAATTTAGATCAATAAATTGTTGCTATTTAACTAAATACTTTAATTCAAGTTGGAATTGCGATAATTATAGTTGTTGAAGTGAAGTAAGCTCCTGTATCAATATCTAATCCAACTGTAAATATAAAGTGGGCTCATACAATGAAACCTAAAATTCCGATTGATACTATAGCATTAATTATTCCCAATGTACCATTTTTTTTGTGAAATTACACAAAATCCTGGTAGAATTAAAATATAAACTTTTGGATGACCAAAAAATCAAAATAAATGTTGAAATAGAATGGTGTCTCATCCTCCTAAGGAATCGAAAAAAAATGTATGTAAATTTTGGTCAGTTAATAATATAGTAATAGCTCCCGCTAAAACTGGTGAAGATAATAATAATCAGATTGCTGTAATTAAAACTGATTATGGTAATTTAGGTAAAAAATGTAATGAATAAGTTTTAATGTGTATATTTAAAATAGTTACAATGAAATTAATTGCTCCTATGATTGATGAAATTCCGGCGATATAAAAGGGAAAAGATACCAAAATCTACTGATGGGGAGTAATGACATACAGTTTATGATAATGGTGGATATAAAGTTCATCCCGTTCCTACTTTTATATCATTAATGTTTCTTAGTAATAATAATAGTTAAGATGGTGGGAGAAGTCAGAACCTTAAATTAATTATTCGTGGGAAAGCTATGTCGGGAGCTCCTAGTTTTAATGCAATTAATCAATTTCCAAATCCTCTAATTATGAATAATATAACTATAAAAAAAATTATAATTAATGCATGAGCTGTATTGATTGATTTACAAATTTGATCATTGTTGATTATTGATATTGGAGTTTCTAGTTCTAATCGAATATTTAATCCTAAAGATGTTCCGATAATTCCTGATCATATTCCAAAAATAAAATATAATGTTCCCATTTCTTTATGGTTTGTTGAATAAAATCATTTTGTCATTAGATTGTAATAATTTATATAAAATATTAAATAACAAATTTAAAGAAAATATTTATTTTAGGTTTTATAAAAATTTTTATATATTTAACTTTGAAGGTTAAAAGATTCTATTCTCTTAAAATCTTTAAATTTTAGGTTAAATTTATTACGAATAGAATAGATACTGATAAAAGTATAAATCTAATAAGTCTTAAAAACTTATTTTTAATTTGTGGAGTGAATGATAATAAAAATTTTGTTTTTAATATAAATGTTAATTTAATTTTAATTAATATATTTATATAAATGATTAATGTTGAAATTGATAGAATTAAAAATATCAATATTATGAAATTATTATTTGTTAAAATTATTAGATTTAGGGATTTTAGTTTAATTAAAAATGTTAAAAATGGAGGTGAAGCTCTTATTATAAATAAAATAAATATAATTATTGGTAAAGTTTTTTTTATATTTATTAAAGATAAATTTTTTAATATTTTTATGTTTTTAATTTTTAATTTATTTTAAAGTAAACAAATAAAAATTATTGAAATTGAGTAATTATTGAAATAAAATATAAATATATATTTATCAATAATAATAATTATTATTGTTCATGAAGAGTGATTTTTAGATGAGAATGTTATAATTTTTTTTATTGATATTTCATTAGGACTTATAATTGTGGATGTAATTGATGATTTAATTCTTATTAAATAAATTATTTTAATAAATCATATATTATTAGTTAAATTAAAATAAGATTGAATTAAAATTAATGGTAAAATTTTTTGTGTTGTTGATATAAAAAAAATTATTATTCAGTTTAAATTAAAATTGATTATTGATATTCAAAAAAAAAAAGGAAATATATTTAATTTTATTATTAATAATATTAAAATTTAAAAATCATTACTATTTAAATTCAAGTTTTTATTTGAAATAATTATTGTAAATAATGCTTATCTTAAGAAAGCTTAAATGATAAAATAATTATTTGTGGTTTTTTTATTGTTGTTAAAAATTCCTATTATAGATATTAACCGTTTAAGTGCTGAAGAATTTTCTTATATATATGCTAAAAGTGCGAAACGAAATGCGTAGTACTATTTTTTTGGAAACAATAAAAATAGTTGTAATTATCATTAATTATTATTAAAGAAATAATTTAAATTCTTATGTTATTAAAAGCCAAAATTAATAAAGACTGGAACGAACTGTGAAATGTACACAACTGCTCTCAATTGATGGGAGAATTATACTAACCAACAATCGTGATTCCTCATTCTTGGTGAAAAACAGGAGAAGCGCTATCGCGCTGCTCCGCATTGTTGGCATACGACAAGTGCAGCGCGATCGCGTTTTGGCCGCACTCAAACGGTTAATATTATAGTGTTAAATTCTATAATTACTTATAATTAAATATAATTTGTTAATGTAAAAGCTAATAATGAATTATTAATCATGATATTTATAAAATAGGTAGTTTTGGTTTATAAAAGGTTTTTTAATTTAAAATTTTTAAATATTATATAAAATAAATTTATTTATATATTTAGGGTATAAACCTACTAGCTTAATTTTTAGCTTATTTATATAATTATTTATATTATTTTTAATTTATTATATGAATTTTTAAAGTATATTTAATAAAGATAATTCTAATTATATAATTTATTCTATCAAAAAAATCTTTTTATAAGGAACATCATTATTATAAATAACATTATGTCTGATTAAAGTAATAAATTGTAAATTAATTTAAGAAATATTTATTTCTAATGTTATATATAATTATTACAGTTATATTTGATAATTATTTTATCACTTAAAATTTCAAAAATTTTTATTCATAATAACATTAAAATATATATATATATATTGTATTTTATTTATTTTTACAGTTTAAAATCAATTGTGTAATCTAATTGTATTATATTTTTAAATA
>JACGWG010000058.1:111265-200860 GCA_023678865.1 Polistes exclamans
AATATTACTACTCTTTGTCTTATATATCCTTCTAGTGGCGCGCTAAGTAGCTGAGTAGCTTAAAGAGAATATATTATCTTTACATCTCCCCTCCCAGAGAAGAAAATTGCACAATATCTTAATCATAGTCGTCCTTTAATAGTGGAACTAGTTTCGTTACATGAAATAGACTTGTATCCTGATTTCTTCTACCAGTTTTTATTTTATAAATTGAGTTTGAAACCTTTTCTTCTATTGTGAATGGTCCGATTCTTAGTTGTTCTAGTTTTTTCTTATTGAGTTTGTTTCTATTCTCTATGAATACCTTATCTCCTACTTTAAATTCATAATCTTTTCTATTTCTGTCAAATATATTTTTATTAAAATTATGCGATTCTAGTGTCCTCTCGAGTGCTAACTTTTTGTCTTTTACCCAGTCTTTTCCATTTTTTTTTCTTCTTAACTCTCTTGGTATGTTACTGGTGTCTGTGCCGTGTAATAAATATTCTGGTTTAAACCCTGTAATTGTATGTTCTAATCTATTATACCTATTCACACATTCTCTCGCTATTGTTGTCCATGCTCTTTTCTTTTCTTCCTCATTTATTTTACATCTTATTCTATTTATTAGTGTTTGGTTCAGTCTTTCGTTCAGGCCGTTAGAGAATGGTGCATTTATTGCAGTAAAAATTAATTGCATGTTTTTCTTTTTTACATAATCTTTAAACTCTTTTGAATTTAAACCGGGGTATTGGTCTTTTAGTATTGTTTTGATCTTATCTATTTGTAGCACACTTTCGAGTAGTTTTATGAAGTCATTAGCATTCTGGGTCTTCGATGTTAAAATAAATGCGTATCTTGTGAAATGATCGACCAGTAAATGTATGTATTTTTTTGTTGATCTAGTGCCTCCGAATCCCCCTATTGTATCTATGGACACAATTTCGAGGGCTTTAGTCGCTGGTCCTAATTGTGACATCAATCCAAATTTACCTTGTCCCCTTGATTTATTTTTAACGCATATATCACATTCTCTGCATATTTTTTTTATATTTTCCTCTAAATTTTTAGCAGTATAATACGGGCTTATTTTCATTTTCGTTTGTATCATCCCTGTGTGGCCCCATTCTTTGTGCATTTTCTTAATGAATTCAATACTGAATTTCTCTGATAATATTATTCTCTCTTTCTTCCTTATTTTCCTATAATATATTCCATTTTTTTCTATTAGTTTTTCTTTCTTGTTCTGTAATAACGCATTATTTATCTGATCTAATTTTATTTCATCTATCTCAATACAATTTACCGTTTTTAACATGTCTTCATTTTCTTCTATATCTGCATCTAGCACGGGGTTTCTACTTAAGCAGTCCGCTTCTGCATTATCTTTCCCCGGGACGTATATAATTTCAAAGTCGTATTGCGATAGGTAGTGTGTGAGATCACCTAGTTCTTCGTCTGTTCGTGCTTTTATGTTCATATTCTCTAGTGGTTTGTGGTCAGAGTATATTTTGAAGTGTCTCCCTATCAACCAGTGTTGCCAATATCTTATTGCTTCTTTTATAGCTAAGCATTCAAGATATATCGCTTTCTTCTTCTTTTGTGTCTCATTAAGTTTCTTTGAGAAATAAGCTACCGGTTTTTCTTTTCCATCACTTTGTGTTTGCTTTAATATTGCACCTATGCCTTCAAGAGATGCATCAGTATATATTTGGATTGGAAGATCTTTGTCAAATATCTGTAGCACTGGTTGAGAGCACAACAATTTTTTTATCTTTTGGAAAGCTTTTTCGCAGTCCTCTGTCCATGTGAATTTTACGTTCTTTTTTAGCAGTTGATGTAAGGGACTTAATATTATTGAGCTCTTCTCTATATATTCCTGATAAAAATTTATTTTTCCTAAAAATTGTCTAACCTGTTTTTGTGTGGTAGGAGTTGGGAAATTCTTTATTGATATTATGTTATCTTTTAATGGTGTGACTGTATTCTTCCCTATTATATGTCCTAAATATCTAACCGACCCAGCTGCAAACGTGCACTTCTTAGACTTTAATCTGAATCCTTCTTTGTTGATTGCCTTTAATACTCTCTCAATGTGGTCTAGATGTTCCTCGAACGTTAGTGAGTGTATTAGGATATCATCTATGTAGTTTATAGCCAATTCCATTAGTCCATGCTTTCTCAATATATTACTTAGAATTCGTTGGGATATACCTAGAGACGTTTTTATGCCGAAGGGTAAGCATGTCCACTGAAAGTGCCCATTTTGCGTCACAAATCCCATTTTCCTCCTATCTTCGATTCTTAGTGGTATTGACCAGAAAGCTGAGTTTATGTCTAGCGTTGTGAAATATTTACAGTTTCTTGCTCTTATTATTATATCATCTATTAAAGGGAATGGTTGTGCTTGAGGGACAATGTTTTTATTCAGGTCTCTGAAGTCTATGCACATACGTGTCTTCCCTTCATCTCTCTTATATGCTAGTTTGACAGGTGCCGCAAATGGACTGTAAGATTCTTCGATTAATTTCCTTTCCAATAATTTATTTATCCGTTTTTCTATTTCTTCTCTATCTTTTATATTACATCTGTATGGTCTTTTACTGCAGTATTTCTCTACCATTAGGTCAATTCTGGCTTCGTATTCGCTTACAGTTCCAACGTCGTATTTGTCTCTTGCAAATACTGATTTGTTATTATCTATTAATTTTTCTATTTTAATTTTTTTATCTTTATTTGAATGTTGTACGTTTTTTTGGAACTCATCTGTTTTTACGTGTTCATTAAAATTAACTGAATACTTTACCATATTATTTTCTATCTTGTTTTTCTTTTTTTGTGACACTCTCAAGTTTTCATCTAATCTCAATTTGAACATAGGAATTAAATCTAATCGTATTATGAAGTCTTCAAAGTCCTCTTTCTCAATTATATGCACTTCTACTTCTCTTTCTACATCAAATATTTTTATTTTTAATTTTATTAACCCATTTGTATGTTTTACACCATTGACCGTCCTTAAAAATACTTTATTTACGTCCCCTCTGTTATCTTTTAATTTTATCCATCTTGAGTTTATTAAGGAGACCTGAGAACCTGGGTCAAATGTTCCCATTATTTCCATTTGATTTTCAATTAACATTTTTACCTTAATCAATGGTGTGATTATTCGTTTTTTTTTTTGTGTAATCAATCTCGTCTCTATCATTGAATGGTTTCCTATAATTATAGGTTTCTCCCTTTCTTTTTGTTTAAACCAACACTTCTCCTCGGGGTGATATCTTATGCCTTTACCTATTTCTCTACATACTTTACATGGCTTTCTATCTTTATTTCTGAATCTATATTCTTGTTTACCTCCTTTTTGTAATATACTTTTCTTTTCTACTGTCCTTTCTAATTTCTGCAATTTATATATCAAATCTTTTATATTCTTTAATTCATCTATATCGATATTTTCCCTTATGGATTCTGGTAGACCCATTGCGATTCTATCTATTACTGTGTCGCTATCCATGTTTCTATTTATCTCTAATAATAGCCGTTCTTTTTTTATTGCGTATTGTATTAATGATCCCTCTTTGTATCTGAAAATGAGCATATGTTCTAGTGCCCCATCCTTTATTTGCAAACATACCTACTAATTCTTGCTTCAATCCAGACCAATCATTTTCACATCCTCCTTTTAATATCGTAGAGTTATACCAGTCCTGGCATGTTTCATCTATAACCATCCGAAATAATTCGATTTTGGTTTTATTATTTTCTATATTAAATTTTTCACATTCTTTCTCGAATAAGTCTAACCATTGTTTAACATTAGAGGTCTTAAAATTGAACTTCTCTAGTATAAATTTGTCTATAATGCGTTTTAAATTTATTTCTTCTTCTTTTCTCTCTGAATTCTCTACTAATTTTTCCAATATCTTTTCCAAATGTGAATGTTTTTCAGTTTGTTCTTGTATTACCTTTACTAAATAATCACCTCTAAAGCGAGAGTCTCCCTCCTCGTCTGAATATATTTTTTTTAGTTCCTCTGTTAGTGTTATCCATATTTTTAATTCATCATGTCTCTTTTTTAATGCTTCTTTTGCTTTTTTTACCTTATCTATGTTCATTAGTTCTTCATGAAATTCACTATAAATGCATTCATTTTGTATCACATATTGTTCTTCCTTTTCCGTAGTAATTGATGGTACAGCTATTACCGTATACTTGGTGTTCTTTGGAGAAGCAACAGCTTTCAATTCAAATCTGAATTTCATGTTGACACAAAAATTGTCGTTTTGTAATGTTAATATCTATCTATCTGGTTGGATAGTATGGTAATAACTCGAATAACGTGTTGCTCTGTAAAACAAAGATTTATATTTTTAACTAAAACTACTAATTACAATTATTAACAATTAATTTATACCTGTAAAACAAAAAAACGACAATTTAAGACGGTTACTTCTAATGCTCTTTCGAGGTCACTTATATTATTATATTTGTATTATTCTATTCTTCTATGTATATCTCTTTGTAACGAACTTTGGTAACTAGTCACTAATATTACTACTCTTTGTCTTATATATCCTTCTAGTGGCGCGCTAAGCTACTCTGCTACTTAGCGCGCCAAACTTAAAGAGAATATATTATCTTTACAAATATAAAAAAGTCTTTTAGCGACGGTAAAAATGTGGTATCAGAAACTAAAAAGAACAGATGTAAGGCTAACTACAATCGAGTTTCGTCAAAAAAGAATTAATTTCTACACTTAAGTAACCAAAAAGATTTCTAATAAAATAATTTTTTTTTTTTTAATGACTCTAGTAGTCGAAATATAAGTTATGTTTGCTAAAATTTTTCGGAAATAGTACTTTTTATTTGAAAGTATACGCTTCAAAGCTCAAAAGAAAACTTTTTATTGCTTCTATTATATAGCACTTTTTTTAGAATTTTTATAGTTTTGGACTACTATTTAATGAAAAAAGTAGCAAAAATTTCTTTTTATTTTTTAAAAAAATTTTTTTTTGTAAAAATTTGCTAATAAAAAAAAACAGAATAGATGTTAGGTTAACTACAATCGAATTTCGCCGAAAAAGAATTAAAATCTACACGTAAAGTAACCAAAAAACGCTTTAATAAAATGATATTTCCTCTTTTTTTGACTGCAGATTTCAAAATATAAATTTTTTTTGCGAAATTTTTTCGAAATTAATAGATTTTATTTGTAAGTATACGCTTTAAAATTGAAAAAAAAACGTTTTATAGCTTTTGTTATATATTACTTCTTTAGAAATCTGATAGTTTTCAACTACTGTTTAATCAAGAAAGCAGAGAAAATTTCTTTTAAATATATTAAAAAATTTTAGCGACTGTAAAATTGTGCTATTAGAAACTTAAAAGAATAGATGTCAGGTTGACTACAATCGAGGTTCGTCGAAAGGAATTGAATTTAACTCGTAAAGAAAACAAAAAAAATTTATAAAAAAAAAATTTTTTCTCTTCTTATGACTGCAGTAGTCAAAATAAAAATGATATTTTATAGATTTTTGCGTACTTAAAACTTTTTATTTGTTAGCATACGTTAAAAAATTAAAAAGAAAACGTTTTAAAGCAATTTCTATTTAGCACTTTTTTTGAAATCTGATACTTTTCAACAACTGTTTAATCAAAAAGGCAGCGAAAAATTCTTTTAAATATAATAAAATTTTTTAGCAACGGTAAAATTTTGCTATTAGAAACTAAAAAGAATGTATGTCAGGTTAACTACGACTGAGTTCAGTCGAAAAAAAATTGTATTCTTCACGTAAAGTAACAAAAAAAGCTTTAATAAAATGATTTGTTTCTTTTTTTTAGTTCAGCAGTCGAAAAATAAATGATTTTTACTTAATTTTTTTGGACCTAAAACTTCTTATTTGTAAGCTTATTCTTTAAAGCTTTAAAGAAAACGTTTAATAGCTTTTGTTATATAGCACTTTTTTTGAAATTTAATAGTTTTTTCCTATTATTTAATTCAGAAAGCAGCAAAAATTTAACCTAAATCTATTAAAAAATTTTTAGGAGCGGAAAAAATTTTTTATTTGTAACTAAACAGAATTTTTGTCAAGTTGACTACAATCAAATTTAGAAGAAAAAGAATTAAGTTCTACACGTAAAGTTACTAAAAAAAGTTGCAATAAAATAATTTTTTTTCTTTTTTTAACTGAAGTGGTCGAAATATAAATGATGTCTGGCAAAATTATTAGGACTTAACTCTCTTTATTTTTAAATATACGCTTTAAGGCCCAAAAGAAAACGTTTTATTGCTTCTGTAAAGTACCACTTTTTTAGAAATTTCATAGTTTTTAAATACGATTTAATCCAGAAAGCAGCGAAAATTTCTCTTATATATAGTAAAAAATTTTTAGCGACCGTTAAAGGATTCTTTTAAAAACTAAACAGAAAGAATGTAAGGTTTACTACAATCGAGTTTCGTCGAAAAAGAGAAAAATTCTACAAGTAAATTTAAAAAAAAAATTGTAATAAAATGACCTTTTCTCTTCATTGGACCGCAGTTGTTAAAACATAAATGATATTTGCTAGATTTTATTGCACTTAAATCTTTTTATTTGTCATTATAGGCTTTAAAACTTAAAAGAAAACGTTTATTAGCGTTTGTTATATAGCACTTTTTAAGAAATTTTATAGTTTTTAACTACTATTTAATCTAAAAAGTACCAAAAGTTTTATTTACATATATTAAAAAAATTTTAAGCGACGGTAAAAATGTACTATCAGAAACTAAACAGAATAGATGTAAGGATGACTACTATCAAGTTCCGTCGGTAAAGAACTAAATTCTTTACGTAAAGTAACCAAAAAAAGTAGTAATAAAATAATTCTTTCTCTTTTATTGACTGCAATTTTCGAAATATTAATGATGTTTGCTAAATTTTTTCATACCTAACACTTTTTATTTGTGAGTCTACGCTTCAAAGCTTAAAAGAAAACGTTTCATTAAATTTGTTAAGTAGTACTTTTTTAGAAATATTATAGTTTTTAACTACGATTTAATCTAGAAAGTACCATAAGTTTCATTTACATATATTAAAAAAATTTTGAGCGACGGTAAAAATGTACTATTAGATACTAAACAGAATAGATGATAGGTTGAAAACATTCAAATTTTGTCGAAAAGAAATTGAATTCTACACGTAAAATAAATTAAAAAATTTTTAATAAAATAATATTTTCTTTATTTTGACTGTAGTAATCGAAATATAAATGATGTTTGCTAAAATTTTTCGGACATAGCACAATTTATTTGTCAGTATACGCTTTAAAACTTAAAAGAAAACGATTTGTATCGTTTGTTATGTAGCACTTCTTTAGAAATCTGATAAATTTTTCCTAATATTTAATTCGGAAAGCAGCGAAAGTTTCCCTTCAGGGGTAACATCCACTTGTGATTTTCGAAAAAAATTTTTTTTTATATAATTTTTTAAATGTAAATATATTCAAGAATATTCTCTGAAAATTTCAAATCGATCAGACAATTAGTTTATGAGATATGAGCGTATTAGTAAGAACGTCTCCGAGCGTTCGAAAGTAGGCGGAGCACGAGCCTGAGTAGCATCTATTTCTGGTAGCCGCTATACTTTTGTTCTCGACTTATATTGTGTTTGGGACCCTGAGTTAATAATACAAAAGGTCTAGTTTATACCTGAAACCTATGTTGAGGAATTTTAAGTTAAAAATATGTGAACTCATCCGTTAAAAGTGATCTTCTACGTGGACAAGTTGTGTTTTTGCTCAGTTTGTGTATTTCTCAGTGTGTATAGTTTAATTAAATAAAGTAAAAAATGCCTCGTAAAATTAGCAGAGAAACTCGTAGAACTTCCAGTGAACAGTTGTCTCGAAGAAATAAACGGAAGAACGTTTTTAATCCGAAAACCGTGGAATATGATAATAGCAGTTTCCGTGCCTCAGCAAAAAAATTCAAAGCGCAAGGGGAAATATATGTAACTCGCGATACGTCAGTTAAATATAGAATTTTAAATTTTATAACTGCGTTTACGGCTATTAGTGAGTATGTATTGGCTCTAAAATTGTGGAAATAGCTGCAAACATTGCAGCCGGGGTCTTTAATGAAGGTAAAATATCTCTTCTTTATTATATGAGTGCTATGGGATTATCACTTGGACCCAATGCTCATTCTTTCGTGAGTAAAGAGGACGCAGAGCGCATCTCAATTTCGGACGCAAGAGCGCAAGGGTCGACGCGCGAGGGGAGAATGGCTCGTAGACAACAACAACTAAACATTTTGGAGGCAAACGACGAAGCAGAGGGTTCCTCTTATAGTGCTGGAATAGGTGACACGATGTAAGTTAAAAAAAAAAATTTTTAATTTAGTGTAAATCATTCCCGAAACTTTAAACGCATTTATCTTAAAACCGTGTTTTCAGAGTCAGTGAACAAAATTTCTACGAAACCGCTAAACCGATCGGTTTGAAATTTTTACACGACTTACTCAGATATATTTTTTAGGTGATGATCAAAGGAATAAGGTTTTGGACAATAATTTCGATTTTTTAAGCCACTTTAAAGTGAAAAATTTTCATGAAAAACTGAATTTTTTTTTTGAACAGCCGCCATTTTGTCAAAAATCAAAACTTTGACTAGACCTTCGATCATTACCTGTATTTATTTATTACAAAACTAAATATTTTTGGTTTTTGGTTTTCAGATAATTTGGACCAGAGATATTTTGCTCACCGCTAAGCACTTTTTTTTGGAGGTCTCTCCGCAGATCATCTACAGGAGCTAGGGGATCCAATATTTTTTTAAATAAACCGCTGATTGTTAAAGTACATTAAATTCTGTTTAAGTACGTTTTTTCTATTATTGTATAAAATAAAATGCTTCTTTGTAAAAAATTCACAAAAAAACGCGTTTTTTCTGCCTCGCAAGTGGATATAACCCCTTAAATAAATTGGAGAAATTTTAGCGTCAGTAAAAATGTGCTATTAGAAACAAAACAGAATAGATGTCAAGGTGACTACGATCGAGTTTCGTCGAAAAAGAATTTATTTTTACACGTAAAGTAAATAAAAAATGTAATAATTAAATGATTTTTTCTCTCTTTTTGGACTGTAGTGGCTAAAATATGAATAATATTTGCAAGATTTTATTAGACTTAACACTTTTTATTTGTTCGTATACGCTTTAAAACTTAAAAGAAAACGTTTAATAGATTTTGTTATATAGCATTTCTTTAGAAATCTTATAGTTTTTACTATAATTCAATCCAGAGAGTAGCGAAATTTTATTTTAAATATTTAGAAAAAAAAAAACTTAGTTCTACTTCTTTCATGTCCAATTTCCCTGTAAAATTTTATCATTAAAAACTGTAATTTTTTGACGAGAGAAATACTAAATAAATAAGAATGCCGAGGGGCTATTTTGACTATTTGGTAACAAATTACGATATAACAACAATAAAACATGCAAAAAATTGGATCAACGACCTTAACAAATTAGCAGCTAATAAAAACAGATTAATATTCTTATTACAATGTAAACATAAACAAGTATATCCTAATCACATTATTAACAACCTAAAATGTATGTACGCTATTCAATCTGAAACACATCCTTACAAAAAAGAGACAGATAAATTAATTAAGTCTCTAAAACAAAAGATCCTTAAGTTAGAAATAAAAATTACAGCTTGGAAAGTTAAGACAATCGTAAAGAGCATCAACAAAACACAGAATGTTTTAAAGAATAAAATGTCAGTGACAGATTTTAACAATTGTACAACATCTTTAATAAGAATTATGAAAACAAATTTAAAATTACTAAAAAGAATAACAATAAAAAAAAAATAACTTATTAAATTACATTTCACATAACAATAATAACATAAATAGACAAAGTAATTGCATTTATAATTTTACGGATGTTCAGCTACCACGCGAAGTAGAAAAAACATTAAGTTTAGAACCAGGGTACAGTAACCCGTTAAGACCGAATAAAGTTCCAGTTTGTTCGTTAATAAAAGACTTAGAGGAAGGCATAAGACATATTAATAGCACGAGAAGTGATAATACGAGTATAAAAGATGAACAAAACAATGTAAGAATTAGGGCTGTTAATATAATTTTGAATTATTATAAAAAGAACCAAAGACCATGGAAGGATGAAGTAACAAAAAACTTTGTAATAACAAAACGTTTCCTAAAAGAAAATCCAAATTTAATTATAATGAGATCAGACAAAGGGAACAACACAGTCATTATGAAAAAAGAAAAATATTTAAATGAAATGCATAAAATGTTACAAAATAAAGACATATATCAGTTATTGAATAAAGATCCTACCAATAAATTCAACAAATTAGCCAATAATTTGATTATGAAACTAAACAAAGAATCGATTATCACGGAAGAAATAGAGAAAAATATAAAAACTTACAATTTGGTCGCCCCAAAAATATATAGACTAGGGAAAACGCGTAAACAAAACCTAGCCTTAAGACCAGTTGTAAGCTGCATTCGTTCACCGTGCTATAAATTGGCACAATTTTTACATCATAAATTATCCTCAGCTATGACAAGCAAATTTGTATTTTCCGTAAAAAATTCTTTTAAGTTTGTAGAATTCATACAGAAAATAACCCTACCAGAAGACTAAAGATAAGTATCGTTAGATGCAATCTCATTGTTCACGAACATCCTGAAAAAACTGGTAATTAAAACAATAAATGAAGATTGGAATGAACTCAAAAACGTTATTTCAATACCAAAAAATATCCTATTGGAAATAATACAATTTTGTTTCGATTCAAGCTACTTCCAATTCGATGGATTTTTTTACCAACAACTGGATGGTTCTAGTATGGGCAATCCAGCAAGCCCCATATTAGCTAATTTGGTAATGAATCACGTGTTAAAGAAAATTGAAGGTAACTTACCCTTTTCAGTTCCATTCTTAAAAGTATATGTAGATGATATCATAACTGCAATACCTAAAGATGGAATTGAAATAGTATTAAAACCCTTCAATATGATAAACGAAAAAATACAGTTTACTATCGAAATAGAAGACAACGGATCATTACCATTCTTAGATGTAACGGTAATAAGAAATAAAGACAGAACCATATCAACGAATTGGTATAGAAAACCAACAAGCTCAGGAAGATGTATTAATTACTATTCCAACCATCCTCTAAGCCAAAAAATTGGAACTATAAAAAGGTCTATTATTTAGAGCACTAACTTTAAGCAGCAATAAGTTTCATACTGACAATAAGAAGAAAATAGAGACTCTTTTAAAAAATAATAACTATCCCATGAGTCTCATACACATGGTATTTAATGAATTTAAAATTGACAAAGATCGTATAAAAAATCCGAATCCGCAAGATATAAAATACATTAAGTTTCCATATATTAAACCTTTAGTGAATAAATTAAATAAATGTTTTAAAAAAACCAATATCAAACTGGTCTTTTATAATCTGACAAAAATAAATTCTATTTACACCAAATTAAAAGATAAGGTAAACAAATTTGACCAGTCAAACTTAGTGTATAAAATACCATGTGAATGTGAAAAATGTTATATTAGACAAACAAAGCAGAAACTTAAAAAAAGACTAGACCAACATAAAAATGACTGCAAACCTTCAAATGCAAATAAAACTAACACCACAGCGTTAGCTGCACATCATCTTACAACAGGACACAACTTTAATTTTGACGCGGCAACTATCTTAGATTTAGAAGAAAATTGGTATAAGAGAATTATCAGCGAAATGTTTCATATATCAAATAATAATACGGTTAATTTTAGAACGGACACAAATAATTTAAATCACATCTATAATGTAATTTTAAATTTTAACCATAACAAATAATAGAGGACACCTTACACTGATGATATCTAGGCTAACGAACACTAGTCTAGATTGAAACAGTTTTGTTGAGGATTTCAAATAATAACGATCAATTAACGAAGTTTAGATGTTTTGTGCTTTGAATATTAATAAAAAGAAAAATGTATGTCTACTTAACGAAAAAAAAAGCTGAACTATAAGATTAAGGTAACAATTAAAAAATTATATATTGTATGAACATCATGTATGTCGTAATAAGAAATAGTAATAAAATAAAATTTCTAGTTGCTGAAAAAGTCCCAATAAAGGGACGAAACGTTCAACTAAATCAAACTTAGTTCTACTTCTTTTATGTCCAGTTTCTCTGTGAAATTTTCTCATTTAGATAAACTTTTAGCGGCTGTAAAAATGTGCTATTAGAAACTAAATAAAATGGATGTTAGGTTGAATACATAATAATTTCGTTAAAAGAGAATGGATTTCTACACGTACCATTACTGAAAAAAGTTGTAATAAAATGATTTTTTCTTAATATCACCACGCAGTTGTTAAAATATAAATAATATTTGCTAGATTTTATAGTACTTACCCCTTCTTTTTGTTAGTATACGCTTTAAAAATTGAAAGAAAACGTTTTATAGCTTTATGTATATAGCATTTTTTTAGAAATTTTATAGTTTTAAACTACGATTTTATCCAGAAAGAAGCAAAAATTTTCTTTTAATATATTAAAAAATGTTTAGAGACGGTAAAAATGTGCTTTTGAAAAAAAAACAGAATAGACGTTAGGTTGACTACAATCGAGTTTCGACGTAAAAGAATTTAATTCTACGCGTAAAGTAATTAAAATAATTGTTATAAAATTATTTTTCCTTTTCTTTTTACTGGATTGTTTAAAATATAAATTAGGTAAGCTAAATTTTTTGGACCTAACACATTTAAATTGTAAGTATACACTTTAAAGCTTAAAATAAAACGTCTTATAGCTTCCGTTAAACAGCACTTCTGTAAAAATTAGATAGCTTTTCACAATTATTTAATCCAGAAAGCAGAGAAAATTTTTCCTTATATATTGAAAAATTTTTAGAACGGGTAAAATGTACTATTAGAAACTAATCAGTATAGATATCAGGTTGACTGAAATCGAGTTTCGTCGAAAAAGAATTTATTTTACACGTAAAGTAACCCAAAGTAAGTTTTAATAAAATTATTTTTTCTTTTTTCTTGGACTGCAGCTGTAAAAATATGAATGATATTTGCAAGATTTTATCTGACTTAACAATTTTTATTTGTTAGTATATGCTTTAAAACTTTAAACAATAAGTTTTAAAGCTTTCGTTATAAACCACTTCTTTAGAAATCTGATTGTTTCTAACTATTATTTAATCCAGAAAGACGCTAAAATTTCTCTTAACTATATTGAAATTTTTTTAGCAATGGTAAGAATGTGCTATTAGAAAATAAAATAGAATGGATGTCACGTTGACTACAATCGAGTTTCGTCGAAAAATCAATGAATTCTGAACGTAAAGTAACAAAAAAAAGTTTTAACAATATGATTGTTTTCTTTATTTGAACTGCAGTTGTTTAAATATAAATAATAATTGCTAAATTTTATCGGAACTAACAGTTTTTATTTGTCAGTATACGTTTTAAAACTTGAAAGAATACGTTTTACAGCTATTGTTATATGGCACTTCTTTAGAAATTGGAAAGTTTTGAGCTATTAGTTTATCCAGAAAGCAGTAAAAGTTTTTCCTCAAAATATTGAAATATTTCTAGTAATGGAAAAAATGTGCAATTAGAAATTAACCTTTCTTTGCATGATTTTTTTTTTTTTTTGAAAAAATCAGGGTGATGTAATATATGCTCTAGATTAAAAAAATAATATTTAAAAAAATCCTAGTGTAAATAAAAATATGTATTATGTAGAAAACAATATGATGGAAATTTACATTATCATGCATTGTCACATATTTATCTCAGTACTAAATAAATAAAAAAATACAGTTTACTCAATATTTTTTATTTTTATGATAATTTAAAAAACAATTATTATTCTTATTTAGGCACAAATTAACGCCACATTTATTACACGAAATTGTGGAACAGCCTTTACATTTGGGATATTTGCACCAGGGTGACCAACCTACTTTTGGCTAATGTTCAGTACCATCTCTTCTTATGTCTTTTGGAGGAGGTGGAGCTGAAGAACCTTTTCTTTTTTTTTATTGTATTTCTTCTTCTAGTACACTGGTACTACGACGCCCTCTTTTAGCTTCTCTGGTGTTTTATTTGTGGCATAGCACAAAGGCTAATTCATTTCTGAATGGGCCCATTGTAAGCAGACCATTTTTAGGTTTACCTTTATTTAAAGCATTTTTTTTATAAACAATTTAAAAGTTTATAATAGCTAGATAAAATAAATGAAAAAAAATACGCAAATACCACTTTTTAGACCTCATTTTTATATGATTTTTGCCCAAAAAGCTATCCATGAGATCTATTACTCCCATATGTTTATTGTACTCTTAGACAATAAACGGGCAAGTTATATAAATATTTTCTTTTGATATCCTGTCAAATCTATTGACTTTAGTTACAGGCAATGCTTCAGAATAAGAAGATAACACGGTTACTGTCTTATTATCTTTCCTAGCCACACAACTCGAATCTATACAATCATGCACAGACACCGTTTCCTCAAAACTACCTCTAAGCACAGATTTTTTTATGAAATTTTTCTTCTCTGGAAGCTTATTATTTGGTATCTTGTTTTGTTGCACAGTTCCCACTGTGTGAATTCCTGATTTAGCTAAAAAAATTACTAATGGCAAAAAGGTATAAGAATTAACAAAGTATATGATGTGGTTTTGCTTTCTTGGCACTCCTGGAAGTAAACGAACTACAACATTTCCTGTTTCACAAAAATCTGGTTCATCTGGGAGTTTCTTTGTATTCTCTTGTCCAGAATATACTTTAAAATTGTGGTCATATCCCATCAAATCACAGAGAACATATAATTTGAAGCTCCGTTTATGGAGCTTTTTAAGCAAATACTGTATTAAAAAATGCCCTATTTTAGTAGAACACATCTGTTTATCCACAGAAAGTCTTTGATTCATTAGCACTGTGGCAAACCTCTCATTAAAATGCTTGATAACAGGGCGGATTTTATAAAGCATAAAAGTAAGTAGTAAAGTTACTGCATATTGATGTAAATTTCAATCACATAATTTTGAGAAATTTATTCACAGTGTCTTGATATAAATTGTACATAAATAACAAAAACATGAAAACGAACTTTTTTATACTTATTTTCATTTTTATTGTATTTTATATCTCCGCTTATTGCCATAAAACAATATAAAATCTCGCACTTTTCTTCCAGTCACAACAAACAGAGAAATGACAAGTTCTAGGCCTGGTAATTCACAGTGACGTATGCTATTATTTGAAAACAGCGTTTTGTTGTACGCAATAGTAGCTTAAAAAGTTGCCAGCAAAAACAAATATACAGTACAAGGGTTTTGAGTACCTTTTTTTGTTGACTAAATATTATGATTGAAATTTCCATTATCATGCAAAGAATGGTTAAACAGAATGAATGTCAGCTTGACTACTTTAAAATTTTGTTAAAAGAGAATTTAACTTTAAACGTAAAGTAACCAAAACTAATTGTAATAAAATTTTTTTTTCTTATTTACGGACAGCATTTGTTAAAATATAAATGATATTTGCAAGATTTTATCCGACCTATCACTTTTTATTTGTAAGTATACGCTTTAAAACTTGAAAGATAACGTTTTATACATTTTAATATATAGCAATTCTTTAGACATCTAATGGTTTTCATCTACTACTGAATCCTGAAAGCAGCGATAATTTCTTTTAAATATATTACAACATTTTAAGCAACGATAAAAATGTGCTTTTAGAAACTAAACACAATAGATGTCAGGTTGACTACAATCGAGTTTCGTCAAAAAAGAACTGAATTCTACATGTAAAGTAACCAAAAAAAGGTACAAAAAAATGATTTTTTCTCTTATTTAGGTACGAAGTGGTCGAAATATAAAAGATGTTTGCTAGATTTTATCGAACTTAACACTTTTTATTTGTTAGTATACGCCTAAAAACTTGAAAGAAAACGTTTGAAAGCTTTTCTATATAGCACTTCTTTAGAAATCTAATAGTTTTCACCTATTCTTCAATTAAAGAAGCAGCGGTAATGTTTTTAAGTTTATTGGAACATTCAAAGCGACGGTAAATATGTGCTATTAGGAACCAAGCTAAATGGATGTAAGGATGACCACAATCGAGTTTCGTCAAAAAAGAATTAAATTCTACACTTAAAGTAACCTAAAAAAAGGTTGTAAAAAAATAATTTTTTCTCTATTTTTAGTTTGCAGTTGTTTAAATATAAATGATCATTGCTAGATTTTAACGGACTTAAGACTTTTTATTTTTTAGTTTATTCCTAAAAACTTTAAAGAAAACGTTTTAAAGATTTGTTATATAGCTTTTGTTTAAAAATCTGTTAGTTTTCAAATATTGTTTATTTCAGAATGCAGAGAAAATTTTTCTTAAATATATTGAAAAATTTTTGGCGACAGTAAAAATGTGCTATAAGAAACTAAAAAGATTAAATGTCAGGATGACTTTAATCGAGTTTTGTCAAAAAAGGATTATATTCTACACGTTAAAATACCAAAAAAAGTTTTTATACAATAATTTTTTCCCTTTTTTTGATTGAAAATGTTTTATAGCTTTTGTTATATAGCACATCTTAAGAAATCTGAAAGATTTAAACTATTACTAAATCCAGAAAGCTGCTAAAACACCTTTTATTTGTAGTTATGCTCTTTAAAACTTTAAAGAAAACGTTTTTTAGACTTTGTTACATTGTATTTCTTTAGAAATCTCATAGTTTCAAAATAATATATAATCAAAAAAGCAGCGAAAATTTCTCCTTAATGTATTAAAATATTTTTTGTGATGCAAAAAATTTGCTATTAGAAGCTAAACAGAATGGCTGTCAGGTTGACTACATTAGAATTTCGTTAAAAAAGAATTGAATTCTACACGTAATGTAACCAAAAATTATTGTCATTAAATTATTTTTTCTTTTTTACGGACAGCAGTTGTTAAGATATTATTGATATTTGCTAGATTTTATAGGACTTACAACTTTTTATTTGTAAGTATATGCTTTAAAACTGGAAAAAAAAAACAATTTATAGCTTTTAGTAAACAGCATTTTTTTTTAAATTTAATAGCTTTCATTTTTTATATAATTCAGAAAACAGCAAAAATTTCTCTTAAATATATTAGGAATTTTTTAGCGGAGATAAATTTGTGCTATTAGAAACTAAACAGAATAGATGTCAGATTGACTACATTTGAGTGTCGTCAAAATAGAATTGAATTTTGCACTGTGGGTAACCAAAAAAATTTTAATTAAATGATTATTTTCCTTTTTTTGAACTGCAGTTGTTGAAATAAGAGTAATACTTGTCAAATTTTATTAGGCTTAACAGTTTTTATTTGTTAGTATACGCTTTAAAAATGGAAAAAATACGTTTATAGCCTTTTTATATAGCACTTTTTTAGAAATCTGATAGTTTTTAACTATTATTTATTCTAAAAAGCAGCGAAAATTTTTCTTTAATATATTAAAATATTTTTGCGATGGTAAAAATTTGTTATTAGAGAATAAACAGAATGGATGTCTGGTTGACTGCATTAGAACCTCGTTAAAAGAGAATTTAATTCTACACAAAACATAACTACAAAAGTTTTAATAAATGAATTTTTCCCATTTTCAGACAGCAGTTGTTGAAATATAAATGATATTTGCTAGATTATATAGGACTTACCACTTTTTACTTGTAAGTATACGCTTTAAAGTTGGGAAGAAAACGTTTCCTAGATTCTGTTAAATATCACTTTTTTAGAAAGTTTATAGATTTTAACTACGATTTAATCTTGAAAGTAGTAAAAAATTCTTCTCAATATATTAAAATACTTTTAGCGAAGGTAAGAATGTGCTATTAGAAACTAAACAGAATGAATACCAGGCTGAAAAAATTAGAGTTTCGTTAAAAGAGAATTGTATTCTACACGTAAAGTAACCTAAAAAAAGTTATAATAAAAAGATTTTTTCTTTTTTTTTGATTGCTGCTGTGAAAATATGAATGATGTTTGCAAGATTTTATTGGAATAAACAGTTTTTATTTGTTAGTATATACTGTAAAACTTACTGACGTTAAGTAGTAAGAAATTTCATATAGAAAATAAGAAAAGAATAGAAATAATCTTAAAGAATAACAATTACCTAACGAGTCTTATACAAATGGTGTTTAGTAAGTTTAAATTAAAGACAAATCAGAAGAAAGTAAAAGAACTGAATAACAAAAGATTTATTAAGTTTCCGTTTGTCAAACCTTTATCGAATAAAATAAAAACATGTTTCAGAAATACTAATGTAAGACTAGTTTTTTATAACTTAGTTAAAATAAATTCAATATTCACAAAACTAAAAGACAAGGTTGATAAACTAGAACAATCGAACCTAGTTTACAAAATACTTTGTGTATGTGACAAATGCTACATAGGACAAACTAAAAAAAAAATAAAGAAAAGATTAAAACAACATAAGAATGACGGAAAACCTGCAAATGCTCAAATGAGTAATACTACTGCGTTAGCTAAACACCATTTTATAACAGTACACAAGTTCAAATTTGATGAGAGAGACATTTTTGATAGAGAAGACAGTTGGTACAAAAGAAACATAAGCGAAATGTACCGTATAACAAATAACAATACAGTTAACTACAGGACAGACACGAATAATCTAAATAACATCTATTACGAAATTTTAAAATTAAATTATCATAACAGGACACACTGATAAAGGACATCATAATACGAAAGATACCTAGATTATTAAGCACTAGTCTAGATAGAATTTAGTATATGATTACGTGTAACGAGATAAGGTGTTTTTAGGATTAATTATACTATAATATGTTAAGTTTTATTGTAATGTACGACTCTGAAAATAAAATAATATGTATTTATAATTTATAAAAAAAGATTTAAAATTTCTTTATATTTGATGTTTAAAATCAATGCACTTGTTTGCTATATTATAAAGTGTAGGTTGATGGAATTTCTCTAAAGGTATAAAAATGATGAGTATATGAATGAAATCATTCTATATTTGTTGCTATATAAAATTTAAATAAAATTGTTCGTCTTATAATAAATCTCTTTATAATAATGAATAATAATAGGATTATTGATAAAGTTGATATTAAAGATCCTACTGTTGATAAAATATTTTCTGATAAATATATATCAGGGTAATCTGAATATTATCGTGGAAATCCTGCTAATCCCAAAAAATGATGAAGGAAAAAAGTTATATTTACTCAAATAAATATAGAGTAGAGTTAAATTTTTAATATTTATTTATTTAATGATACCCTAAAAAGTAAAGGGAATCCGTGGATAAATCCAGCAATAATAGCAAATACTGCTCCTATAGATAAAACGTATTGAAAATGCCCAATTACATAATATGTATCATGAAGAATAATATCTAGAGATGAATTTCATAAAATAATTCAAGGTAATCCTTTTATTGTAAATAAAAAAATAAATCCTAATCATCATATTATTGCTGGTGAGAAATTTAATTTAGATCCGTAAATTGATGCTATTCAACTAAATACTTTATTCTAGTTGGAATTGCGATAATTATAGTTGCTGAAGTGAAGTAAGCTCGTGTATCAATATCTAATCCCACTGTAAGTATATAGTGGGCTAATACAATGAAACCTAAAATTCCGATTAATACTATAGCATAAATTATTCCCAATGAACCAAAGATTTCTTTTTTTCTTGTTTTATTAGTAATAATTTGTGAAATTATACAAAATCCTGGTAAAATTAAAATATAAACTTCTGGATGACCAAAAAATCAAAATAAATGTTGAAATAGAATGGGGTCTCCGCCTCCTAAGGGATCAAAAAAAGATGTATTTAAATTTTAGTCATTTAATAATATAGTAATAGCTCTCGCTTAAACTGGTTAAGATAATAATAATAAGATTGCTGTAATTAAAACTGATTATGTTTATTTAGGTAAAAAATTTAATAAATGAGTATTAATGTGTATATTTAAAATAGTTACAATGAAATTAATTGCTCCTATGATTGAAGAAATTCCAGCGATATGAAGGGAAAAGATAGCAAAATCTACTGATGGGGAGTTATGACCTATAGTTGATGATAATGGTAAATATAAAGTTCATCCCGTTCCTACTCCTATATCAATAATATTTCTTTGTAATAATAATAGTTAAGATTGTGGGAGAAGTCAGAATCTTATATGGGTTATTCGTGGGAAAGCTATGTCAGGAGCTTCTAGTATTACTGGAATTAATCAATTTCTAAATCCTCCAATTATGAATAGCATAACTATAAAAAAATTATAATTAATGCATGTGCTGTAATGATTAAATTATAAATTTGATCATTGTTGATTATTGATATTGGGGTTCCTAATTTTAATTGAATAATTAATCTTAAAGATGTTCCGATTATTCGTGATCATGTTCCAAAAATAAAATATAATGTTCCAATGTCTTTATAGTTTGTTGAATAAAATCATTTTGTCATTAGATTTTAACAGTTTACATAAAATAATAAATTGCAAATTTAAAGAAAATATTTATTTTAAGATTTATAAAATTTTTTATATATTTAAGTTAGAAGGTTAAAAGATTTTATTATCTTAAAATCTTAAAATTTTAAGTTAAATTTATTATGAATAGAATAGTTACTGATAAAAATATAAATCTAATAAGTCTTAAAAACTTATTTTTAATTTTTGGAGTGAATAATAATACAAATTTTCTTCTAAATATAAATGGTAATTTAAATTAAATTAATATATTTATATAAAAGAATAATGTTGAAATTGATTGAATTAAAAATACCAATATTATGAAATTTTTATTTGTTAAAATTATTAGATTAAGGGATTTAAGTATAATTAAAAATGTTAAAAATGGAGGTAAAGCTCTAATTATAAATAAATTAAATATAATTATTAGTAAAGTTTTTTTTATTTTTATTAAAGATAAATTTTTTAATATATTTAAGTTATTAATTTTTAATTTATTTTAAAATAAACAAATAAAAATTATAGAAATTGAGTATGTAATAAAATTAAATATAAATATATATTTATCAATAATAATAATTAATATTATTCATGATGAGTGATATATAGATGAGAATGTTATAATTTTTTTTATTGATATTTAATTAGGACTTATAATTGTGGATGTAATTGATGATATATTTTTTATTATATAAATTATTTTACTGATTTATATATAATTAGTTAAATTTAAATAAGAATGAATTAAAATAATGGTAAAATTTTTGTTGTTGTTGATATAAAAAAAATTATTATTCAATTTAAATTAATATTGATTACTAGTATTCAAAAAAAAAAGGAAATATGTTTAATTTTATTGATAATGTTGTTATAATTAAAAAATCAATTATATTTAAATTTAAGTTTTTATTTGAAATTATTATTGTAATTAATGTTAATCTTAAAAAAGTTTGAATGATAAAATAATTATTTGTGGTTTTTTTATTGTTTTTATAAATTCTTATTATTGATATTATATTAATGTGTAAAATTCTATAATTATTCATAATAGAATATAATTTGTTAATGTAAAAGGTAATAATGAATTAATAATTGTGATATTTATAAAATAAGTAGTTTTGGTTTTTAGTAGGTGTCTTAATTTAAATTTTTTAAATAGTATATAAAATAAATTTATTTATATATTTGGGGTATGAACCTACTAGCTTAATATGTAGCCTAATTATATATTTATTTCTTTTATTTTTTATTTATTATATGATTTTTTAAAGTTTCTTTAATTAGGATAATTAAAATTATGTAATTTATTCTATCCAAATAATACTTTTTTCAAGCACATCCTTATTATAAATAACATTAGGTCTGATTAAAGTAATAATTTGTAAATTAAATTAGTAAATATTTATTTCAGATGTTAAAATTAATTATTAAAGTTATATTCAATAATTATTTTATCACTTAAAATTTCCCAAATTTTTATGCATAATAACATTAAAATATATATATATTGTATTTTATTTATTTTTACAGTTTAAAATCAATTGTGTAATCACATTTTATCAATTTTCAAAATAATTGTTTGATTTAAAAGGTAAAAATATTTAATTTTATAGTTTTAAATCATTTGTGTAATCAAATTTTATCAAATTTCAAAACAATTGTTTAATTTAAAAGGTAAAATTATTTATTTCTACAGTTTAAAATCAATTGTGTAATCAAATTTTATTAATTTTCAAAACAATTGTTTAATTTTTATGTAAAATTTAGCTTTGCCTAAAGTTATTTTTACAGTTTAAAATTAATTGTGTAATCAAATTTTAATAATTTTTAAAACAATTGTTTATTTAAAAAGGTAAAATTATTTATTTTTACAGTGTTAAATCAATTGTGTAATCAAATTTTATCACTTTTTAAAACAATTGTTAATTTTAATGTTAAATTTAGCTTTGTCTAAAGTTATTTTTACAGTTTAAAATCAGTTGTGTAATCAAATTTTATTAACTTTTAAAACATTTGTTTAATTTAAAAGGTAAAATTATTTATTTTTACAGTTAAAAATCAACTGTGTAATCAAATTTTTTAAATTTTCCAAACAATTGTTTAATTTAAAAGGTAAAATTATTTTTTTTTAAAGTTTAAAATCAATTGTGTATTTAAATTTTAATAATTTTTAAAACAATTGTTTAATTTAAGTGTTTAATTTTATTTTTATATAAAATTTAATTTTATTTGAAATTAATTTAATATCAATTAAATATTTTTAAATTTAAATTAAAATTAGTTATAATAATTTCAGTTTTATTGTATAAATATTAAAAAATTAAAAATATATGTATTTTTATATACGTAATTTTACGGATGTAAGGCTACCGAAAGAAGTGGAAAAAATATTAAACTTAGAGTCAGGATATGGTATTCCATTAAGACCCAAGGAAGTACCAGTAGGCACTTTAATAAAAGATCTAGAATAAGGCATAAAAAATATTTACATTGAAAATGTTGACACTAAAATCATAAAGGTGGAGCAAAATAATGTAAGATCAAAAGCGGTAAGAATAATTTTTAACTATTACAATAATAAAAAAAACCAAAACCTGTGAAAGAATGAAATGAAAGATAACTATCTAACAAAAAAAAGTTTCTGGAAACAGAATCCGAACTTAATAATAACAAGATCGGATAAAGGAAATAACACAGTTATCATGGAAAAAGAAGAATACATCAAAGAAATGAATAAATTGTTAGAAGATAGAAACACATATAGTATTTTAAGCAAGGATCCTACCAACAGATTTAAGCAATTAGCGAATAATTTACCAAAAAAATTACAAAATAAATCCATCATCTCAGAAGAAATGGGAAAAAACCTGATATCTTATAATTCAGTCGCGCCAAAACTATATGGATTAAGAAAAACTCACAAAAAAGAATGTGCTTTAAGAACAGTTGTGAGTTCCATAGGGTCACCGTGCTACAAAATAGCAAAATTTATACATCAGACACTAACAGAATCTATATCAAGCAAACTTGTTGTTTCCATCAAAAATTCTTTTAAGTTTGAGGACTTTATAAGGGAAATAAAATTACCAGAAGGATTCATACTAGTATCATTGGATGTAGTCTCCCTTTTTACCAACATTTCAAAAGAACTCATATTAAAAATAATCAATGAAGATTGGAAAGAACTTAGGAAATCCATAAAAGTCCCGAAGAATATCTTGGTGGAATTAATACAGTTTTGCTTTGAATCGAGCTACTTCCAGTTTAACGGGTCGATCTACCAACAAATAGATGGCGCTAGCATGGGTAATCCAGCGAGTCCAGTGCTAGCCAATCTAGTAATGAATTATATCCTAAAAAATATTGAAGGCATGTTACCCTTTCCAGTTCCTTTCCTGAAAGTTTATGTTGATGACGTTGTCACAGCGATACCTAAGGATAGAATGGACCAAACACTTAAGACCTTCAATAGTGTCAATAATAGGATCCAATTCACAATTGAGGTAGAAAATAATGGAACCTCACCCTTCCTAGATATGAATATCATAAGAAATGAAGACGGTTCCATTGTAACAAACTGGTATGTGAAACCCGCAAGCTCTGGTAGATGTATAAATTATAATTCGAATCATCCAATGAGCCAAAAAATTAGGATAATAAAAGGATTACTATTTAGAGCAATGACGTTAAGTAATAAGAAATTTCATATGGAAAATAAAAAAAGAATAGAAATAATCTTAAAAAAAAACAATTATCCCACAAGTCTCATACACATGGTATTAAGTAAGTTTAAACTAAAGAGAGATCAGAAAAAAGTAAAAGAACGAAATAACAAAAGAATTATTAAGTTTCTGTTTGTCAAACCTTTATTCAATAAAATAAAAAAATGTTTCAAAAATACTAATGTAAAACTAGTTTTTTATAACATAGGTAAAATAAATTCAATGTTCACAAAACTAAAAGACAAGGGTAATAAACTAGAACAATTGAACCTAGTTTACAAAACACCATGTAAATGTGACAAATTCTAAATAGGACAAAATAAACAAAAATTAGAAAAAAAAATTAGAACAACATAAGAATGATTGTAAACCTACAAATGCTCAAAAAAATAGTACTACTGCGTTAGCCGACCACCATTTTAAAAAAGGACACAAGTTCAAATTTGATGAGACAGCCATTTTAGAAAGAGAAGACAATTGATACAAAAGGAATGTAAGTGAAATGTACCATATGACAAATAACAATACAGTTAACTACAGGACAGACACGAATAATCTAAACAACATCTATAATAAAATTTTAAAATTTAATTATCATAACAGGACACACTGATAGAGGGCATCATAATACGAAAAATACCTAGATTATTAAGCACTAGTCTAGATAGAATTCAGTATATGATTACGTGTGACGAGATAAGGTGTTTTTAGGATTAAATTATATGGTAATATGTTAAGTTATATTGTAATGTATGACTCTAGAAATAAGATAATATGTATTAACCTGTTAACTAAGTGTTTAAGGTAAAAAATTAGAGTTTATTTATTGTAATGTTTATATTTTTTAAAAAGTCATATTAATAAAAAAAAAAAAAAATTTGTAGTTGCTGAGGAAGTCCCCAGTAAGGGACGAAACGTTCAACATAGTCAAAAAAAATTGTTCATCAAATTTATTAACTGTCTTTAATTCCCTTTTGAAACCTATATAATAATATATTGTTTGGACAAGAATATTGATAAATAAATTAAAAATGCTAAAGGGTTTTTTTTAACTATGTATCAACTAATTATTACTTAATAACTATGAAACATATAAAAAATTTGCTAAACGAATTACTGAAATTGTCAGCATATAAAAATAGACTCATATTCTTATTGAATTGGAAATATAAACAAGTTTATCCTAAACATATCCTTAATAATTTAGAATGTTTATATGCCCTCTAAGCAGAATCACATCCGTATATAAGAGAAACGGATATTTTAATCAAATCTCTTAAACATGAGATCGTAAATTTATAAATAAGGATCTCAGCTTTAAAAATTAGAACTATAGAAAAAAACATCAGCAACACATGTAATTATTTAGAAAAGACACTAAAATTAAAAGATTTTACAGATTGTACAATATTTTTCAAACAAAAATACAAATACAAATTTAAAAACATAAAAGATAATAACATAAAAAAATTAAATAATTTATTAAAAGATAACTCACACAGCAACAACAAAATTAATAGTCAGAATACTTGTTTACCTAATTTTACGGATGTAAGGCTACCGAAAGAAGTAGAAAAAATACTAAACCTAGAACCAGGATATTGTATTCCATTAAGACCCAAGGAAGTGCCAGTTAGCACTTTAATAAAAGATCCAGAAGAAGGCATAAAAAATATTAACATCGAAAATATTGACACAAAAATAATAAAGAAAGAAACAAATAATGTAAGATCAAAAGCATTTAGAATAATTTCGAACTATTACAATAAAAACCAAAAACTAGGGAAGAATAAAACGAAAGAAAACTATCTTACAACAAAACGTTTCTTGAAACAGAACTCGAACTTAATAATAACAAGATCGGAAAGAAAATAACACAGTTATCATGGAAAAGAAAGAATACATCAAAAAAATAAAAAAACTGTTGAAAGATATAAACACATACAGTATTTTAAACAAGGATCCTACCAACAGATTTAAGAAATTGGCGAATAATTTACTAATAAAATTACAAAATGAATCCATCATCTCAGAAGAAATGGGCAAAAACCTGAGATCTTATAATTCAGTAGCGCCAAAATTATATGAATTTTAGAAAAACTCACAAAAAAGAATAAGCTTTAAGACCGGTTGTTAGTTCCATAGGGTCACTGAGCAACAAAATAGCGAAATTTATAAATCATACACTAACAAAGTCTAAATTAATCAAATTTGTATACTCCATCAAGAATTCATTTGAGTTTGCGGACATTATAAGGAAAATAAAATTACCAAAAGGATACATTCTTGTATCATTTGATGTAGTCTCCCTTTTTACCACCATTCCAAATGAACTAATATTAAAAACAATCAATGAAGATTGGAAAGAACTTAGTAAATCCATAAAAGTCCCAAAGAATATTTTGATAAAACTAATACAGTTTTATTTTGAATCGAGCTACTTCCAATTCAACGGGACTATCTACCAACAAATAAATGGCGCTAGCATGGGTAATCCAGCGAGTCCAGTGCTAGCCAATTTAGTGATGAATTATATTTAAAAAAATATTGAAGGCCTGTTATCCTTTTTTAATTCTTTTCCTGAAGGTTTATGTTGATGACGTTGTCACAGCAATACCTAAGGATAGAATGGACCAAACACTTAAGAGCTTTAATAATGTCAATAATAAGATTCAATTAACCATGGAGGTAGAAAATAATGGAACCTTACCCTTCCTAGATATGAATATTATAAGAAATGAAGACGTTTCCATTTAACGAGCTGGTATGTAAAGCCTACTAGCTTAGGTAGATGTACAAACTACAATTTGAATCATCCAATAAGCCGAAAAATTGGGGTTATTAAAGGTATATTATTTAGAGCACTGACGTTTAGTAGTATACAATTTTATATAAAAAATAAAAAAATAATAGAACAAATCTTAAAGAATATACTTACCCAACTTTTTAGTAAGTTTAAATTAGATAGAGATTAAAAGAAAGTAAAGGAACTGAATAACAAAAGATTTATTAAGTTTCTGTTTATTTAACCTTTATTAAAAATTACTTAAAAATGTTGTAATAAAATGATTTTTTCTCTTTTTTTTGCTGCAGTGGCTAAAATCTAAATGATGTTTGCTAAAATTTTTCTGATTGTACACTTTTTAATTGTAGGTATATGTTTTAAACCTAAAATCATTTGTTAGGTTGTCTAGATTCGAATTTCGTCGAAAATGAATTCAATTCTAAACGTGATGTAACCAAAAAAAATTTTAATTTTAAAAATTTTTCTCTTTTTTTAGAATAAATTTTTGAAAACATAAATTATATTTGCTAGATTTTATCAGATTTAACACTTTTTATTTGTAAGTATACGCTTTAAAACCTAAAAGATAACGTTTTATTGCTTTTGTTATATAGCACATTTTTAGAAATCTGATAGTTTTTAGCTACGACTTAATCCAAAAATTTTTTTTTAATCTATTGAAAAACTTTAAGCGACGGTAAAAATGAGCTGTTAAATACTAAAAAGAATGTATGTTCAGTTGTATAGAATCGAGTTTCTTTAAAAAAATATTAAATTCTACACCTAAAGTGACAAAAAAAAGTGGTAAAAAATTGATTTTTATTATTATTTGGACTGCAGTTGTTAAAATATAAATTATATTTGCTTGATTTTATGGGACCTTAAATTTTTTATTTTTATTTATACCCTTTAAAACTTAAAACAAACCGTTTTATAGCTTTCGTTAAATAGCACTTCTTTAGAAATCTAAAAGTTTTTTATTACTACTTTATCTAAATAAAAGCGAAATTTTTTTCTTATGATAATGAAAATTTCTTAGCGAAGGTAAGAATTTGATATTGGAAACTAAACAGGATGGATAGCAGGTTAACTTAAACGGAATTTCGACGAAAAATAATTGAATTCTAAACGTAAGGTAAACAAAAAAATTTGTTAAAAAATAAATTTTTTCTTCCATTTTCAGCTGTAGTCAAAATATAAATGATTTTTTCTAAAACTTCAAAGATTTACCACTTTTTATTTTTTCGTATACTTTTTAAAACATAAAAGAAAACGTTTTATAGCTTTTAGTACATAGCACTTTCTTAGAAACCTGATAGTTTTTACCTATTATTTAATTTAGAAATCAGCGAAAATTTCTTATAAATATATTAAAAATTTTTAGCTACAGTTAAAATTTGCTATTAGAAACTAAACAGAATGGATGAGAGGTGGACTTAAAACGAGTTTCGTCAAAAAAAAATTGAATTCTTCACGTAAAGTAACAAAAAAAGGTTGTTTTATAATGAGTTTTTCCTTTTTTTTTGACTGTAGTAGTTGAAATATAAATGATATTTGCCAAATTTTTACAGACTTAACACTTTTTATTTGTAAGTATACGCTTTACAGCTTAAAAGAAACCGTTTAATAGCTTCTGTTAAATAGCACTTTTTTTGAAATTTTATAGTTTTTAACTGCAATTCATTTCAGAAAAAGGCGAAAATTTCCTTTGTATATATTAAAAAATATTTACCGACGGTAAAAATTTGCTATTAGAAACTAAATAGAATGAATTTCAGGTTGACTGTAATCGAGTTTCGTCAAAAGAGAATAGAATTCTACACGTAAATAAAACAAAAAAGTTTTAATAAAACGATTTATTTTCTTCTTTTGACTGCAGTAGTAAAAATAAAAATGATGTTTGCCAAAAGTTTTTAGACTTATTTCTATTTTTTTTGTAAGTATACGCTTTAAAGCTTGAAAGTAAACGTTTCATTGCTTTTATTAAATAGCAACTTTTTTAGAAATTTTATAGTTTTACCTACGATTTAATTCGCAAAGTAGCAAAAATTTCTTTTAAACATATTAAAAAATTTTTAGCGGCGGTTATAATGTGTTAATAAAAACTAAACAGAATAGATGTTAGGTTAACTACAATCGAATCTCGTCGAAAAAGAATTGAAATCTTTACGATAAGTAACTAAAAAAAGTTGTTAAAAAATAATATTTTTTTTTTTTTTGAATGCAATACTCGAAATATAAATGATGTTAGCCTAATTTAATCGGAATTTACAATTTTATTTGTAAGTATACGCTTTAAAGCTTAAAAACAATCGTATCATAGCTTCGGTAAAATATCACTTTTTTAGAAATATCATAGTTTTAACTACGATCTAATCCAGAAAGTAGCAAAAATTTTTTAAATACATTAAAAAAATCTTTAGCGTCAGTAAAAATGTGCTATTAGAAACTAAAAAGGACGGAAGTCAAGTTGACAAGAATCGAGTATTGTCGAAAAAGAATAGAATTCTACACATAAAGTAAACAAAAAAAGTAGTAATAATATGATTTTTTCTCTTTTTCTGACAGCAGTGGTTAAAATGTAAATAATGATTGCTAAAAATTTTTTAGTCTTAACTCTTTTTAAGTGTAATTGTACGCTTCAAAGCTTGTAAGAAAACGTTTTTACTCCTTTGTTATATTGCATTTCTCTAGAAATCTAAAAGATTTTACCTATTATTCAGTACTAAAAGCAGCAAAAATGTCTTTTAAATATATTAAAAAATTCTTAGTAACAGAGAAAATGTCATTTTAAAAACTAAACAGAATGGATGTAAGGTTTACTACAATCGAGTTTCGTCGAAAAATACTTAATTTCTTTAAGTAAAGTAACCAAAACTAGGTAAATTAAAATGATTTTTTTTCTTTTTTTGACTAAAGTTGCTAAAATATAAATAATATATGCTCAATTTTATCAAACTCAAAAATTTTTAATTGCTTGCTTATGCTTTAAAACTTAAAAGAAAACGATTTATAACTTTTGTTTTATAGCACTTGTTTTGAAACTTGATAGTTTTTACTATTTTTCAATCAAAAAAGCAGCGAAAGTTTTTTCGTAATATATTAAAATATTTTAAGCGCTAAAAAAATGTGCTATTAAAATATAAACAGATTAAAATTCAGGTTGACTACAGTCGAGTTGCGTCGAAATCAATTATATTCTACACGAAAAGTATTCTAAAAAAGTTGTAATATTATGATTTTTTCTCTTAATTTGCACTGAGGTTGGTAAAATATAAATTATATTTGCTATATTTTATTTGACCTAACAAATTTTATATGTAATCATACGTTTTAAAACTTGAAAGTAAACGTTTAGAGCTTCTGTTAAATTGCGCTTTTTTAAAAAATTTTATAGTTTTTACCTCTAATTTACTCTGGAAAGTAGCAAAAATTTCTTTTAAATATATTGAAAAATTTTTAGCGACGGTAAAATTGTTTTTAAAGAAACTAAGCAGCATAGATGTCAGGTTGACTACATTAAAATAACATCAAAAAAGAATTAAATTCTAACTTTAGACTAAACAAAAAAAAGTTTTATTAAAATAATTTTTTCTTATTCTCAGACTGCAGTTTTTTAAAAATAAATGATATTTGGAAGATTTTTTTAGACTTACTACTTTTTATTTGTTAGTATACGCTATAAAACTTTAAAGATAACGTTTTATGAATTATGTTATATAGCAATTCTTTAGAAATCTAATGTTTTTCATCTACTACTCAATCCCAAAAGCAGCTAAAATTTCTTTTTAATATATTAAAAAATTTTAAACGACGGTCAAATGTGCCTTTAGAAACTATACACAATAGATGTCAGATTGACTACAAAGGAGTTTCGTCAAAAGAGAATAGAATTCTACAAGTAAAGTTACAAAAAAGTTAAAATAAAATAAAATTTTAGCTTCTTTTGACTATAAAGTTTGAAATAAAAAAAATTTTTGCAAAATTTTTAAGACATTACATTTTTTTTAGTAATTATACGCTATAAAGCTTAAAAAAATACGTATTATAGCTTCTATTAAATATCACTTTTTTAGAAATTTTATAATTTTAAACTTCTATTTAATCTAGAAAGCAGCGAAAATTGTTCTTAAATGTATTGAAAAATTGTAAGCGATGGTAGAAACAAGACAGATTGGATGTCAGGTTGACTACAATCGAGTTTCGTTAACAAAAAAATGATTTCTACACGTTAAGTAAAAATAAAGCTGTAATACAATAATTTTTTTTCTTTATTTAAATGCAGTAATAGAAATAAAAATAATGTTTTTTAAAATTTTTTAGACTTACCACTTTTCATTTGTAAGTTTACGCTTTAAAGCTTGAAAGAAAACGTTTTAAAGCTTCTTTTAATTACCACTTTTTTAGAAATTTTATAGAATTTGGCTACAATTAATTTCAAAAAGAAGCAAAAATTTATATAAAATATATATGAAAAATTTTTTTGCGACGGTAAAAATGTTCTATTAGAATATAAACAGAATGGATGTAAGGTTGCCTACAATAGAATTTCGTCAAAAAAAATTAAATTCTACACATGAAGTAACCAAAAAAAGTTTATATAGATTACCTTTTTTTTTGGGACTGCAGTTTTTAAAATACAATTGATATTTGCTAGATTTTATCGGACTAAACATTTTTTTTTGTTAGTAAACGCTTTAAAACTTGAAAGAAAACGTTATATAGTTTTTGATATAGCAACTTCGTCAGAAATCTGATAGATTTCAACTAATATTTAATCTAGAAAGCTGCGAAAATTTCTATATTATATATTAAAAAATTTTTTGCGACTGTAAAAATATGCGTTTTGAAACAGAAATCAATGCATGTCAGGTTTAATACAATCAAGTTTTGACAAAAGTATTAAATTCTACATGCAAAGAGAATAAAAGTTTTTTTAATTTAACGATTTTTTTTTATTTTTTGAATGCAGTAGTTGAAATATAAATGACGTTTGCCCAAATTTTTCGGACTTAAAACTATTTTTTTGTAAGTATACACTGTACAGCTTGAAAGAAAACGTTTCATTGCTTCTGTTTAATAGCACTTTTTTTGAAATTTTATAGTTTTTTACTACAATTAATTCCAGGAAATAGAGAAAATTTTTTTTAAATATATTAAAAAATTTCAAGTGACGGTGAAAATGTGCTATTAGAAACAAAACAGAATGCATGTCAGGTTAACTATAATCGAGTTTCGCCGAAAAAGAATTGAATTCTTTACGTAAAGTAAAAAACAATAGGTAAAAAAAAATGATTTTTTATCTTTTTTTAACGGCAGTAGTAGAAATATAAATGATGTTAGCTAAATTTTTAAGGATTTATTTCTTTTTATTTGTAATTATACGCTTTAATGCTTAAAAGAAAACGCTTCATAGCTGTTGTTATATAGCACTTATTTAGAAATAATATTGTTTTTAACTACGAATAAATCCAGAAAGTAGCGAAAATTTCTTTTAAATGTAATAAAAAAATTTTTAGCGACGGTAAAATTATGCTATTAAAACTAAACAGAATTGATTGCAGGTTGACTACACTCGAGTTTCGTCGAAAACAACTTTGATTCTACACGTAAAGTAACTAAAAATCATCGTTATAATTTGATTTTTTTTTTGACTGCAGTGGCGAAAGTATAAATGATGTTTGCTAATATTTTTGGAATATACTTTTTTTATTTGTGAGTATACGTGTAAAGCTTGAAAGAAAACGTTTCATTGCTTTTTTTAAATAACGCGTTTTTAGAAATTTTATAGTTTTATACTACGATTTATACTACAAAGTAGCAAATATTATTTTAACTATTTTAAAATATATTTAGCGACAGTAAATATGTGCTATCAGAAACTCAGCAGAACAGATGACAGGTTGACTACAAACGAGTTTCGTCGAAAAATTATTAAATTCTTCACGTACAGTAAAACAAAAAAGTTGTAATTAAATGATTTTTTATCTTTTTTTGATAGCAGTTTTCGAAATTTAAATAATGTTTGCAAAATTTTTTAGGGCTTACACTTTTTATTTGTAAGTATACGCTTTAAAGCTTGTAATAAATATATGCTATTAGAAACAAAATCGAATAGATGATAGGTTGACTACAATCGAATAAAGTCGAAAAAGAATTGAGATTTACAAGTAAAAGGACCAAAATAAGAAACAATAAATTAATTTTTTTTTTTTGGACTGCGGTTGCCTAAATATACATATTATTGGCTTGATTTCATCAGAATTACCACTTTTTTTTTGTAAGTATACGCATTAAAATTTAAAAGATAACGTTTTATAAATTTTGTTATATGGCAATTCTTTAAGAATGAAATAGTTTTTAACTACATTTTAATCCAGAGTATCCAAGATTTTTTTAAATATATTGAAAAATTTTTAGCAGCAGTAAATATGTGCTATTAGTAATTAAACAGAATAGAAGTCAGGTTGATTACAATCGAGTTTCGTCGAAAAAATAATTGAACTTTACACGTAAAGTAACCAATATAAGTTGTAAAAAAACGATTTTTTTTCTTTATTTGTACTGCATTTGTGAAAATATAAATGATTTTGGCTAGATTTTATCGGACTTAACACTTTTTATTTGTTAGTATACGCCTAAAAACTTGAAAGAAAACGTATTAATTCTTTTGTTATATAGCAGTTTTTAAGAAATTTAATAGTTTTTAACTATTATTTAATTCAGAAAGTAGCCAAAAATTTCATCTAATTATATTAAAAAAATTTCTAGCGATGTTATAAATGTGCTATTAGAAACTAAATAGGATGAATGTCAGGTTGACTTTAATCGAGTTTCGTCGAAAAAGAATTTTATTTTACAGGAGAAGTAACAAAAAAAATTTGTAAAAAAAAGATTTTTTCCTTTTTGTAACTTCAAAAGTGGAAATATAAATGATGTTTGCTAAAATTTTTTGGACCTTACAATTTTATTTGTATGTATACGTGTAAAGCTTGAAAGAAAAAGCTTTATTGCTTTTATTAAATACCACTTTTTTAGAAATTTTATAGTTTTTACCTAAATACTTATTCACAAAGTAGCAAAAAATCCTTTTAAATGTATTAAAAAATTTTTGTCAACAAATAAAATGTGCTATTAGAAACTATTAGGTGTACAAATAAGTTTCCGCCGTTTTTAATTAAAAATAAAGTATTTATTCTAGAAGAATGGTAATTTTAGGGTTATTTAAAAAACTGTCCATCACTTGCAATGACTTTTTTTATCTCTCAGGCAACATTTGGATCTCACGTCATAAGAACTTCTTGTATTTTGAGGCTATCCACGAATCAACCAAATTTTTTGTATCTTCATATGATTTGAACCGCTGATCTGACAGAGCATGTGCCATGGACCGAAATAGGTGATAATCGGACGGTGCAATGTCTGGTGAATACGGCGGGTGTGGTAACACTTCCCAATCAAGTGTTTCTAAATACTTTTTCAAGGGAGCCGCTAAAGGTGGACGAGCATTGTCATGCAGGAGAATAATTTTTTCGTGTCTAGAATAGTATAGAGGGCGTTTTTCCATCTGAGCTTGGCTAAATCTCATTAATTGTGTTTGATTGAGGGCTCCGGTGATAGTTTCGCTCGGATTAAGCAACTCATTACACACTACACTCAGCTGATCCCACCAAATACACTGCATGAGTTTTTTTCCGTGAATATTCGGTTTTGCTGTTGATGTTGACGCATGGCTTGGTAATCCCCATGATTTTCTTTTTTTTCGATTATCAGAATGTATCCATTTATCGTCACCAGTGATAATACAATGTAAAAAACTCATTTTTTTATGTCCAGCTAGCAGTATTTTACTTAAGCATAATCGGCGTTTAATGTCTCTCGGCTTTAATTCGTACGGAACCCAATTTTCTTTGCTTATTAATCATTCCTAATGATTTTAAACGATGTGTGAATGCTTGCTGAGTGACTTCTAATGTTACAGCAAGTTCTTTTTGTGTTTGAGATGAATCTTCCTTCAATATTTCCTCTAATTCTGCATTCTCGTAAATTTTTAGCCTTCCACTGCGATCGTTGTCTTCTACGTCGAAATCACTGTTTTTAAACTTTTGAAACAACGCACGAAAAGTTCTCTCGCTCAAAGCAGTCTCACCATATGCTTCTACGAGCAATCGATGCGCCTCAGCAGCAGACTTCCTTATATTAAAGAAGTAAACTAATAATTCCTGCAAATGACGCTTATTTAGCTCAAATATGGAAGTTTTCAACTAAAAAAAATTATATTTTATCAATATAAAATCAATAATAATAATAGGTTATGTTGTTCCTAAACGTCCAAACTAATTTTTAAGCAAGAAATCATCTACGAAAGTTAACGGAATCTCCGCGACGCGCTATCTACATTAAAACGGCGGAAACTTATTTGTAAACCTAATAAATAGAAGAAATGTTATGTTGACTTCTATCGAATTTCGTCGAAAAAGAATTACACTTTAAAATTAAAGTAATTAAAAAAAGTTTTATTAAAATTATTTTTTCACGTTTTTTAGATTGCAGTTATGAAAATATAAATGATATTTGCTAGATTTCTTAGTATTAATATTAAAAAAAAATTTTGGATAAGAAAAAATATAGATTATATTGACATTTAAAGATAACGTTTTATGGATTATGTTATATAGCAATTTTTTAGAAATCTAATGGTTTTCATCTACTACTCAATCCCGAAAGCAGCGAAAATTTCTTTTTAATATATTAAAAAATTTTAAGCGACAGTAAAAATGTGCTTTTAGAAACTAAACACAATAGATGTCAGATTGACTACAAAGGAGTTTTGTCAAAAGAGAATAGAATTCTACAAGTAAAGTAAAAAAAAAGTTTAAATAAAATAACATTATAGCTTCTTTTAACTATAAAGTTTGAAATAAAAAAAATGTTTGCAAAATTTTTAAGACTTTACACTTTTTTTTAGTATTTATACGCTATAAAGCTTCAAAAAATACGTATCATAGCTTCTATTGAATATCACTTTATTAGAAATTATATAATTTTTAACTACGTTTTATTCCAGAAAGTAGCGAAAATTTCTTTTAAATATATTGAAAAACTTTTAGCGAGGGTAATAATAAGCTATTAAAAACTAAACAGAATTGATTGCAGGTGGACTTCACTCGAGTTTCGTCGAAAACAACTTAGATTCTACACGTAAAGTAACCAAAAAACATTGTTATAAATTGATTTTTTTTTTTTTGATAGCAGTTGTCGAAATTTAAATAACGTTTGCAAAATTTTTACAGGCTTACACTTTTTATTTGTAAGTATACGCTTTAAAGCTTAAAAGAAAACGATTAATTACTTCTGTTAAATAAAACTTTTTTTTAAATTATATAGTTTTTAACTGTGTTTTAATCCACAAAGTAGCCAATAATTTTTATACTTACATTAAAAATTTTTAGCAAATGTAAAAAAGGTCTATTTAAAACTAAACAGAATAGATGTTATGTTGAATACAATCTAATTTCGTCAAAAAAGAATCCAATTTTACACGTAAAAGGACCAAAAAAATGAAAAATAAATTAATTTTTTTTTTTGGACTGCGGTGGCTTAAATATACATAATATTTGCTAGATTTCATCAGAATCACTACTTTTTTTTTGTAAGTTTACGCATTAAAATTTGAAAGGAAACGTTTTATAAATTTTGTTATATTGCAATTCTTTAAGAATCAAATAGATTTTAACTACAATTTAATCAAGAAAGTAGCTAAGATTCATTTAATTATATTAAAAATTTTTAGCAGCAGTAAATATGTTCTATTAGTAATTAAACCGAATAGAAGTCAGGTTGATTACAATTGAGTTTCGTCGAAAAAATAATTGAATTCTACACGTAAATTAACAAAAATAAGTTTTAAAAAAACAATTTTTTTTCTTCATTTGTACTGCATTTGTTAAAATATAAATGATTTTGGATAGATTTTATCGGACTTAACATATTTTATTTGTTAGTATACGCTTAAAAACTTGAAAGAAAACGTATTAAATATTTTGTTATATAGTAGTTTTTAGGAAATTTAATAGTTTTTAAAAATTATTTAATTCAGAAAGCAGTGAAAATTTTTCTTCATATATTAAAAAAATGTTTGCTTCGGTAAAAATGTGCTTTTAGGAATTAAACAGAACAGATGTCAGGTTGACTACAATCAAGTTTCGTCAACAAAGAATTTAATTCTACATGTTCGAGAACGAGATGAACTATGAGAGGACCGGGAAATGGATGATATGGGCTAGTGGACTGTATTGTTTGAATTTCTGGTAGAATTATTGTGTAACAAGATTTATTCTAAAATTATAAACTGAAGATAGAGATTACAAAATTATATTACGATTAACCAATGGAAATGAATTAGACTACGCCACGTGTACCGGATTTCACGCCACGTGTACCGGAAGTACGTAGTACGAGAAGCCGTTAGAAAAGAAAATGATACTTAGAATAGATATATATAATGGGACGGACAATACGAAAATGAGAGGTCAGAATTGAAGATAAAAGGTTTTGGGATTACCTGAGAAGTCTTTACTTAGAGAGAGTTTGACGAGATGATCCGTTAGAAAGACACAACTCAAGGATGGTCTAGATGAAAAAAAAAGCGAAAATGAAATGAGAAGGAACGGTTAGAGATGAAAACGAAAAGAGAGGTAGGCAATGAGATGTAGGCAATGAGATGTAGACAATGAGATGTAGGCAATGAGATGAGGAACTAATTTTCCTGAGATTTCCGAATATGCGTCCGCACAGATTGAATGATAAAACGATTCTGCCTGGACCACGCCACTTTTCGGTTAGAGAAGAGGAACAGAGCGGAAGTGGGAAAAAAAAATATTAAACCAATTAGCGAGTTCCACGCTAGGAAGAGATGACAAACAATCAATAGGGAAATGACACGCAGAGGATGACGCAACAAGGAACCAATAACCTATTGACACGTTAAGTGGCGTGATCCCTAAATCAATCAAAACGATCGATATGTTTTCTTTTTAATGATAACAGACGGCGTCTTAATCAGGCTAGCCGAGAGGTGCTGCTACCTAGCCTGAGGGCGCAATTTTCGAACACTACACGTTAAGTAAAAAAAAAAATTGTAATAAAAAAAATTTTTTTTCTTTATTTAAATGCAGTAATGGAAATGTATATAATGTTATTCAAAATTTTTTAGACCTAAAACTTTTTTTTTATACGTTAACGCTTTAAAACTTGAAAAGAAACGTTTTAATTCTTCTTTTTATTACCAATTTTTTAAAAATTTTAAAGAATTTACCTACAATTAATTCCAGAAAGAAGCGAAAAATAATATAAAATATATATTTAAAATTTTTTAAAACGATAAAAATGTTCTATTAGAATATAAACAAAATGGATGTAAGGTTGCCTACAATAGAATTTCGTCGAAAAAAAATTAAATTCTATACGTAAAGTAACTATAAAAAGTTGATATAGATTAATTATTTTTTTTTTGGGACTGAAGTTTTTAAAATACAATTGATATTTGCTAGATTTTATTTGACATAACACTTTTTATTTGTTATTATACGCTTTAAAACTAGAAAGAAATGGTTTTATAGCTTTAGTTATATAGCACTTTCTTAGAAATTTTATAGTTTTATGCTACAATTAAATTCACAAATTAGAGAAAATTTCTTCTAAATACATAAGAAATTTTTCAACACAGAAAAAATAGCCTACTAAAAATTAAACAGAATAAATGTTCGGTTAACACCGATTTAACTTTGTCGACAAAGAATTGAAATCTAAACGAGAAGTAACTAAACAAAGTAGTAATAAAATTATTTTTTGTCTTTTTTTAGACTGCAGTGTTTGAAATATAAATGAAATTTGCTAGATTTTATTTGACATAACACTTTTTATTAGTAAGTATACGCCTTAAAACTTGAAAGGAAACGTTTCATAGCTTATGTTAAATAGCACTTCCTAAGAAACCTACTTCTTTTCAAATACTGTTCAATCCAGAAAGCAGAAAAAAATTTTATTACATATATAAAAGTTTTTCAGCGACGGTAAAAATGTGGTATCAGAAACTAAAAAGAACAGCTGTAGGGCTAACTACAATCGAGTTTTGTCTAAAAAGAATAAAAATCTACACGTAAAGTAATTAAAAAAATTTCTAATAAAATAATTTTTTCTCTTTTATTGACTTTAGTAATCGAAATATAAGTGATGTTTGCTATAATTTTTCGGAAATAGTACTTTTTTTTTAAAAGTATAAGATTTAAAGCTCAAAAGAAAACGTTTCATTGCTTCTATTATATAGCACTTTTTTAGAATTTTTATAGTTTTGGACTACGATTTAATCCAAAAAGTAGCCAAAGTATCTTTTAATTATTTTAAAAAATTTTTTTTTATGTAAAAATTTGCTAATATAAAAAAAACAGAATAGATGTTAGGTTAACTACAATCGAATTTCGTCGAAAAAGAATGGAATCCTACACGTAAAGTAGACAGACAAAGTTGTAAAAAAATGATTTTTTCATTATTTTGGAACTGCAATTGGTAAAATATAAAAGATATTTGCTAGATTTTATCGGACAAAAAACTTTTTATTTATTAGTGTACGCTTAAAAACTTAAAAGAAAACGTTACAATGCTTTTGTTATATTGCACTTTATTTGAAATCTAATAGTTTTCAACTATTATTTAATCTAAAAAGCTGCGCAAATTTCACTTCAATATATTAAAAAATTTATTACGACGGTAAAATATTTCTATAAGAAATTAAACAGAAAGGACACCAGCTTAACTACAATCGAGTTTCGTCGAAAAGGAATTGAATTCTTTACGTTAAGTATCTACAAGAAGTTGTAATAACATAATTTTTTCTCTTTTTTTAAACTGCAGTTTTTAAAATATTAATGATATTTGCTAGATTTAAAAATAAAAAGTGTTTGGTCCGATAAAATTTAGCCTATATCATTTATATTTTAACAACTGCAGTCCAAAAAAATAGAAATTATCCTTTTATTACAACTCTATTAGGTCACTTTATGTGAAGAATTCACTTCTTTTTTAACGAAACTCGATTGTAGTAAACCTTACATCTATTCTGTTTAGTTTCGAGTAGCACATTTTTACCCTTGCTAAAAATTTTTTAATATATTTAAATGATTTTTTCGCTACTTTGTAAATTGAATCAAAGTTAAAAACTATAAAATTTCTATAAAAGTAATATTTATTAAAAGCTATAAAAAGTTTTCTTTTAAGCTTTAAAGCGTATACTTACAAATATGAAGTTTAAAGTGCAAAAAGATTAAGCAAATATCGTTTATATTTGGACTACTTCTGTCAAAAAAAAAGAAAATATTATTTTATTATGACTTTTCTAGGTTACTTTACGTGTAGAATTCAATTCTCTTTCAACGAAACTAAAATCTATTCAACCTGTCTTCTATTCTCTCTTTTTTTTAATAGCACACTTATCGTCGCTAAAAATTTTTTAATATATTTAAAAAAATTTTTTGCTGCATTTTAGATTAAATAATAGTTAAAAACTACCAGACATCTAAAGAAGTGCTATATAACAAAAGCTATAAGACGTTTTATTTAAGTTTTATGGCGTATAATTTAAAATAAAATGTTTTTATTCCGATAAAATCCAGCAAATATCATTTATATTTTATTATCTGCAGCCCAAAAAAAGAGAACAAATCACTTTATTACAACTTTATATTGTTATTTTACACGAAATTCGACTGTATTAAACATGAAATTTATTCTGCTTAGTTTCTAGTAGCTAATTTTTACCGTCCCCAAAAATTTTTTAATATATTTAAAAAAAATTTTTTCTACTTTTTGGATTAAATCTTGGTTAAAAACTATAAAATTTCTAAAGAAGTGCTATATATCAAAAGCTATAAAACGTTTTCTTTCAATTTTTAAAGCTTATACTAACAAATAAAAAGTTTTGTGTTTAATAAAGTTTAGCAAATATCATTTATATTTCAATAACTGCAGTCCATGAAAAAAGAAAAAATCATTTTATTATAACATTTTTTGTAACTTTAAATGTAGAATTCACTTCATTTTCAATAAAATTCGATTGAAGTCAACCTTACATCTATTCTGTTTAGTATCTTATAGCACATTTTTACCTTCGCTAAAATGTTTTAATATATTTAAAAGAAATTTTTGCTACGTTGTGAATTTAGTTGTAGTTAAAAACTGTAAAATTTCTAAAAAAGTGCTTTACAATTAAAGCTATAAAACGTCTTCTTTCAAGTTTTAATGCGTATACTAATAAATAAAAATTGTTATGTCTAATAAAATCTTGCAAATTTCATATACATTTTAACAACTGCAGTCCAAGAAAAAAAAATCATTTTATTGCGAATTTCTCTTTTTACTTTACTTGTATAAATCAATTCTCTTTCGACGAAACTCGATTGTAGTCAACCTGACATTCATTCTGTCTTTTTTCTAATAGCACATTTTTACCATCGCTAAAAATTTTTTAATATATTGAAGAGAAACTTTCGCTGCTTTAGGAATTGAATAATAGCTTAAAACTATCAGGATTCTAAAGAAGTGCTATATAACAAACTCTTAAAAACGTTTTCTTTTAAGTTGTTAGGCGTATACATACAAATAAAAAGTTTTAGGTTCAATAAATTCTAGAAAAAAACGTTAATATTACAAAAATTGCAGTCAAAAAAAAAGGGAAAAAATCATTTTATTACAATTTTTTTAGGTTATTTACGTAAAAAATTTAGTATTTTTCGACAAAACTTGATTGTATTTAATCTGACATCCATTCCGTTTTGTTTCTAATAGCAAATTCTTACCGTCGCTAAAAAATTTTTCATATAAGTAAGTTAAATTACTGCTTCTTTCTGGATTAAATAATATTAGAAAACTATCAGATTTCAAAAGAAGTGCTACATAACAAAAGCTATCAAACGTTTTCTTTCAAGTTTTAATGCGTATACTAACAAATAAAAAGTGATATGTTCACAAAAACCTAGAAAATATCGTTTAAATTTCCACAACTTTAGTCCAAGAAAAAAGAAAAAAACAAATTATTACAAATTTTTTTGGTTACTTTTCGTGTAGAATTCAATTCTCTTTCAAAAAAACTCGATTCTAGTCATCCTGTCATCTATACTTTCTTGTTTCTAATAGCGCATTTTACCGGCGCTAAAAATTTTTTAATATATTTAGAACAAAATTTTCGCAACTTTCTAGATAAAATCGTAGAAAAAAACTATAAAATTTCTAAAAAAGTGCTATATAACAAAAGCTATAAAACGTTTTTTTTTAAGCTTTAAAGCGTAAACTTACAAGTGAAAAGAGTTAAGTCCAAAAAAAATTTTTCAAACATCATTTATATTTAGAATACTGCAGTCAAAAAAAATTGAAAAAATTATTTTATTACGACATTTGTTGGCTACTTTTTGTGTAAAATTCAATTATCTTTTGACAAAACTTGATTCTAGTTAACCTAACATTTATTTTGTCTTGTTTCTAATAGCACTTTTTACCGTCGCTAAAAGTTATTAATTATATTTTAAAAAAATTTTCGCTACTTTGTAAAATAAATCGTAGTTAAAAACTATAAAATTTCTAAAAAAGTGCTATACACCTAAAGCTATAAAACGTTACCTTTCAAGTTTTAAAGCGTATACTGAAAAGTAAAAAGTGTAGAATCCAATAAAATCTAGCAAATACCATATAAATTTCAAAAACTGCAGCAAAAAAAAAAAAAAAAATTATTTTATTAAGACATTTTTGGTTACTTTACGTGAAGAATTCAATTCTTTTTTAATAAAACTCGATCAAAGTAAAGCTGACATCTATTCTGCCTTGTTTCTAGTAGCATATTATTACAGTTGCTAAAAATGTTTCTACATATTTAAAAATAAGTTTTCGCTATTTTCTGGTATAAATCGTAGTTAAAAACTTTAGTATTTTTAAAAAAGTGCTATATAACAAAAGCTATAAAACGTTTTTTTTTAAGTTTTAAAGTGAATACTAACAAATAAAAAGTGATAAGTCCGAAAAAATTTGGCAAGCATCATTTATATTTATTCTACTGCAGTCAAAAACAAAGAAAAATTTATTTTATTACAACATTTTTTTGTTACATTACGTGTAGAATTCAATTTTCTTTATTCGATACTCGATTCTAGTCAACCTGACATCCCATCTGTCTTGTTTCTTATAGCACATTTTACCGTCGCTTACAATTTTTCAATACATTTAAGAACAATTTTCGCTGCTTTCTAGAATAAATAGAAGTGGAAAAATATTTAACATCTGAAAAAATGCTATATAACATAAGCTACAAAACGTTTTCTTTAAAGTTTTAAAGCGTATAACTACAAATATAAAGTGTTAGGTCCAATAAGATCTAGCAAATAAGATTTATATTTCAATAACTGCAGTCCAAAAAAAGGCAAAAAAATCATGTTATTAAATTTTTTCTTGGTAACTTTACGTGTAGAAATTTATTCTTTTCGACAAAACTCGATTGTAGTAAACCTAGCATCTACTTGTTTTAGTTTCAAATAGCACATTTTTACCTTCGCTATAAATTTTTTAATATATCTAAATAAAATTTTTGCTACTTTGTATATTGATTCGAAGTTAAAAACTATAAAATTTTTATAAAAGTGCTATTTAACAGAAGCTATGAAACGTTTCCTTTCAAGTTTTAAAGCGTATACTTGCAAATAAACAGTGGTAAGTTTGAAAAAATTTGGCAAACATCAATAATATTTCGACTAATTTAGTCAAAAAATAAGAGAAAACATCCTTTTTATTACGACATTTGTTGGTTACTTATTGTGTAAAATTCAATTCTCTTTTGACAAAACTTGATTCTAGTCAACCTAACATTCGTTTTGTTTTGTTTCTAATAGCACATATTACTGTCGCTAAAAGTTATTTAATATATTTAAAAAAATTTTTGCTACTTTGTAAAATAAATCGTAGTTAAAAATTAAAAAACTTCTATAATAGTGCTATTTAACAGAAGCTATAAAACGTTTTCTTTCAAGCTTAAAAGCGTGTACTTAAACATAAAAAGTGTTCAGTCCGAAAAAATTTAGCAAACATCAGTTATATTTTAATAACTGGAGTCCAAAAAAAAAGAAAAACTTTTTTTATACCAATCCTTTTTTTGATTACTTCACGTGTAGAATTCAATTTTTTTCAACATAATTCGATTTTAGTCAACTTAACATCTATTCTGTTTAGTTTTTAATGACACATTTTTACAGTCGCTTAAAATTTTTTAATACATTTGATAGAGATTTTCGCTACTTTGTGAATTTAATTTTAGATAAAAACTATAAAACTACTGTCAAAGTGCTATTTAAAAGAAGCTTAGAAACGTTTTCTTTCAAATTTTAAAGCGTATAGTTACAAATATAAAGTGTTAAGTCTAAGATATTAAGCAAACATCATTTATATTTTATCAACTCTAGTGCCAAAGAAGAGAAAAAATCATTTTACAACTTTTTTGGTTACTTTACGTGAAATATGCAATTCTTTTTTATAAAAACGTGATTAAAGTCAACCTTAAATCTATTCTGTTTAGTTTTGAATAGCACATTTCTACTGTCGCTAGAAATTTTTTATTATGCATAAAAGAAATTCTCGCTATTTTGTAGATTAAATTGTAGTTAAAAGCTATAAAATTTCTATAAAAGTGCTTTTTTACAGAAGCTATGAAACGTTTTTATTCAAGCTTTAAAGCTTATACTTACAAATAAAATGTGTTCAGTCTGAAAAAATTTAGCAAAAATCACTTATATTTCGACTAACGTAGTCAAAAAAAAGAGAAACATTTATTCTATTACAATTTTTCTAATTAATTTACGTAAAGAATTTAATTCTTTTTTTACGAAACTCGATTGTAATAAACCTGAAATCCTTTCTGTTTAGTTTCTTGTAGCCCATTTTTACTGTCGCTAAAAATTTTTCAATATGTTAAAAAAAATTTTTGCTACTTTCTTGATTAAATCGTAGTTAAAATCTATATAATTTCTAAAAAACTTTAATATAACAAAATCTATAAAACGTTTTCTTTTGTCACGTCCTAGTGACGACTATGTATGGCAGGGCGTATTATTCAATGTAAATCATTTTATAAATAATAATTAATAGTTGCGATTTATCTTTCTGTCATCCTATACGAAAATAATAATTTAAATTTTTAGTACTTACACTATATACACTGTGAATTCTATTAGTATTAAGCACTCTTATGAACAACCATTGATGGTTATTATTTTGATAGTATAAACATGTGTCGATTGTCGTTCATAGGGTAGCCTGCCTTACTTACATTACCGACTATTGTTAGTTACCATTTAATTAATGTAAATATTACTATTCCTATTACTATTCCTATTACTATTCGGTAGTGGAAGGGCCACTATGACGCGAGTGGGGGTACCTTTCACTCAGCTTTGCTGGGCTCGTTAGTCACGGACTCCTCGTTTACGATCTACCGAAAACAACGAAATAACTCATTCGCGAATATTTACTTAGTTTATAACCTCTGTTCTAATAATAGGTATTCACGCGTTTTTTTGTACAAGAAACTTTCTCTTCCTGAACGGCCTAAGACTACTTTTCTAGATTATTATTCATTATACGTTAGAAACGAGAGCAGTCTTTTTCAATATACTCTCTTTTTGTTTCATTGGCTTGAAAGACGGACTTCAACATTATTGTGTTAATTTATCCTTTTGTAATTATTTGAGTTACTTAGAAGAATATACTCTAGTTTTACCAGTGAATTAATTAATATTATCTTAACGGCAAAAACCTGTATTACACTGAAATCCTGCGACCGTTTAATCGACAAAATTCGTTCTAGAAGACAAGTTACTAATTCTTCAAAGGTAAGTATACCTCATCATACTTTTAACCTTGCCGGTGCTGGCTCTTCTAGCCCAGATCCCAGGTAGAGTACCGACTTTACGGACTGACCGAAAATAGGGCAAATGTTTGTGGGGTAACTCGTCTTTTACTCGTTTTACTGCGGGGTCGTCACATAATAAAAACTGGTGGTAGCGGTGGGATATCCAAACGGAAGAGTTACCTTGTCAAGTTTAATTTTTAGCTCCTTTTTAATTCTTTTTTTCTTTACGTTTCGGTAACCTTTTTACTTTTGTTCTGTAACTTTAATTTGAAAAATTTAAAATGTCACAAGAGCAAAGGAGAAATAGACCAGATACTCCAATCAATGAGGAGGCTATAGTGGAACAGACACCTAGGCTTAGCGACATAGAATCGGTAATGCGTAGGAGAATGGAAGAAATGAATATACAAGATATACTTAGTAAAACGCAGGAAGAAACGCTTAAAAAAAAAGAGGAATTTAGCAAACTGGAACTTGAGCTAGAATATAGGAAACAGAGACTCGCGTTAAAGAAGGAGGAAATAAGAAAATCCTTAGATGATATGTCCGGTTTTCAAGCAATTTAAAGATTTAAGGCAAGAGATGAGGGAAATGAAGAGAATAGCTCCATTTGCTCCTTTTCCTGGTTTTTCACAGTCTTCGTCAAAGTTACGGGAACTTATAGAACATGTCCCAAAATTTGATGGACAAAATATTTCCGTAACACAGTTTATTTGGGCAAGTCGAGACGAACTTAAATCTTTGCCGGCGGGTTTTTCAACCGAGACGGAAACATCTCTCGCTAGGCTTCTCCTTTCTAAACTTAGTAGTCACGCGTATCTAGTAATCGAGGTTCTTCAAATTAGTAAAGTAGAACACCTTATAGAAAGACTAAAAGACGCGTTTCTACCTTCTCGCGGATCAAACAACTATAGCAGACAGCTTGCTACGGAGTTTATGAGACCGAGCGAACATATGCTTGATTATTTTGGTCGAGTAAAAGAACTCACCTAATCGGTTCTAGACGAAACGACAAAAAACTCGGGGCGTATTGAACGCAGGGTTGAGTTTGCAGTCGAAAAAGAGGGATTTAATGCGCTCATAAGGGGCCTGCCTCGGGATTATAAGACGGCATTGAAATTCGAGTATTATAGCAATTTCGACGAGATTTTAAATTGCCTCCTTAAAATAGACTAGCAAATCAAGGAGGAGGATAGTAAAATGGGTTTTTAATGGTTGGAAATCGCGTCTTAAATGTTTAACCAATTCACAAATCTATAAACTGTGGTTTTTTTAAGAAAGACGAGCATTCAGAGGACAACTGTTCGCCAAAGAAGGGTTACCCTTTCTCTTCCAAACCTAAGCCAAAACCTCCCAGCCCACCTGAATCTCCTACTAAGCCAAAGTATCTTCCTAAGAAAATGGTTCCAATAAAGAGATGCCAGTATTGTAAGAATTTTGGACATCTGATTCTCAAATGTAAAAAACCTAAATATAAAATCAAAAATCTGAATTCGGGAAACTCAAAGGGGGGATGCAGCGAATGACGCCGGTCGTTCCCCGCCTTCCAGGGAGCGTCCAAACAGTCCAGTTCAGAGACCCGGACAGTCGGGATTAAACAAGTAAAATATAATCATAGGTGGGAGTCTTCTTGTATAACAGGATTCTCGCCTCGACTTACTGGACATGTGACACTTATGATTGATACTGGCGCCGAGGTTAGTTTTCTAAAAAAGAATTGTATTAAACCTTCAACAAAAATTGACAAGACGGACTTACTACAGTTGACAGGAATCACTCTTGAGAAACAGAACTCACTGGGTACTTTAACTATTCGCATATTCAGGGAAGACGTTTTATTTCAGTTAGTCGACGAGAGCTTCCCCATTCATTTCGACGGTATCTTAGGGATGGATTTCTTATAATCCAGATCCGCTATAATTAATAATACCCTCGGATGTTTGAATTTTAAGAATATGTCCGTACCCTTTTCAAGAAGCGAAAGTATTTGCGTTCCGTCACGTTCGTCTAAAATTTCTTACTGCTACATTAAAAACTTGGAAATTTTAGAAAGCTACATGCCCCTCTTAAAGCTTCCAGCTGGTATTTATGCTGGCGAAGCCCTAATTAAAAATAATAACAGTAAAGGATCTTTCAAGATTTCAAACACTACATCAAAGCAATATATGCTTGCAATCCCGCGTTTTGAACTTTCGGATTTTAGGGAGGATACCCTTCTAAATTCAGGACCCAATACTAGTAACAAAACTAATGCTCCTGAATCGTCCCAAATCCTATCCTTTATCCATACAATTTTCACCGAAAAAACTGGAGAAGAGTGTCCTTAGGTAAATACCCTTGAGGCCAAACCTTTCTTTACATCTTCTCGAGCCGAATCTGTCAGAGCACTTCTCCGCCTCGATCACCTGAATTTAGAAGAGGCACAATCTTTTTCCAAGTTAATAGAAGACAACGCAGACATTTTTCATTTACCGAGCGAACCCCTCGGATGTACGGACATACTAAATCACAAAACTTTTACGACCGATAACGTTCCTGTGCATACAAAACAGTACCGATTTCCACCTGTCCACAATGAAAAAATCTCACGTCAAGCATCCATGTTATTAGAAAATGTTATTGTTAAATTATTGAGGAAAAAATATCTTTTAATATGGGTGGTAAAAGTTTAATAAATCTTCTAATACAAGTTCTTCCGTGCTACGTGCTATTACTTTTACTTTTATTTATTCAATTCTTCTTACCGAGAGCATTATAAAGCTAATCGCTGACCCTTATATACTACTCTTACATGAAGTAAAGTGGGGAGACTTACATGTGTGCGTCTCTCTCACGATCAGTAGTATACCAACAAATGCTCTTTCGCTACAGCACATACATTTGATCTTACAATATACCATGTTCACATCTCAACACGCCTCCTTACATTTATATTGCCATAGATTTTATAACTCTCAATTACTTAGTCCTATTTTAATTGTAATTCTTTTCTAAATTTTTCAAATTTAATTCGTCTTAATGCTTTAGTGAAAATATCAGCAGGATTTTTATCTGTATCAATCTTATTGGCATCTATTATACCTTCTAAATAATTTTCATTTACAAAATGATAGTGTGTTTCAATATATTCAAAATTTTTTGTTAGATTTCCATATTTACTAATAATAGTCGCACCTGCATTATCCGCATAAATTTCAATTGGATTCTTAATGTCTATTTAAAATATCTTTAGCCAATCTTCACTTAATTTTAATTCACTCACAACTGCTAATAACGCAACGTACTCAGCTTTGGTAGACGACTTTGTTACTATATTCTGCTTTTTCGATTTCCAATAAATAGTTTTTCCATAAATTTTCATTACATAACTTGTTGTTGATTTTCTGTCAACTATGTCTCCTGTCCAATCGGCATCAACACAACATTCTTAAGTATTAGCATTTAGATTTTTCTTATAAACCAATTTTAATTCTTTCGTATAGTATAGATACTTTAATATTCTTAGTGCATATTTATTATGACTCTGGTCGTAACAGTTTTGAAATCTACTTAAGTAATTTACTAAATAACATATATTTGGTATAGTACTTGAGCTTATATATAGCAGTGCACCAATTAGGTTTCTATATTTTATATCATTTGATGCTGTTAAAGCAGGCTCACATTTTAAGTTTCGTTCTATTAAAGTAGCATACAGTTTCGCATTTTCTAGGTTATATTTTCTCGCTAAAGACTCAATATAGTCCTTTTGATCTAAAGTCATGTAATTTTTACTACAATCATAATTAATATTCATACCTAAGTACGTTTTAACTTGTCCAATATCTTTCAATCGAAATTTTTTAGTTATTTTTCTTTTGATATATTCAATTAACTTTCTATCCTTACATGCTAACAATAAATCATCAACAAAAATAATTAAATAAATCTTTTTACATTTGACTTTCATAAAATATAAACAATAATCAATATTATTTTTCTCAAAACCTAATTCGCTTAAATAATTATCGAAACATTCATACCATGCGCGTGGACTTTCGCGTAGTCCGTACAAAGCCTTGTCTAATTTGCATACTCTTCCTGAATCATCATCATACCCTTGAGGTTGTTTCACATAGCCGTCTGATTTTACTTTTCCATTAGGAAACGCTGATTCTACGTCTATTTAATAAATTTAAAAATTATTTTGTTCCCAATAATTTAGTAAAATTTTTAATGTTTGTGTCCTTGCAACTGGTGAATAAATATCATCAATTATCTCTTTTTGCTGAAATCCTTTTACTACAATTCTCGCCTTATATTTGTTGTCTCCTTTCTTTGTATAGACCTACTTTAAGGTAGTAGTCTGGTAACTTATGCCTATTTTCATGACTTTTTTCGAGGGTGGTTTTTTATAAGAAAATGAAAATGAATTATCTTGAATATTTAGAGTGTTTTTATTTACACATTGAAAATATAAGAAAAATGTATTTGAAAAAATTTAATAGTTTATAACTATTATTATTGTCACTCGAAGTTGGAACCTCAAAAAAAATGCACATGGGTGGCCCGGGTGATTTTGGCTCTTGATGTCATCTGAAATCAAATATTCTTGATTATTCTTAATCTATAGATATCTCATTCTGGTCGGATCCACCGAAGTTAAATTTCAAGCGTAAATCACAAAATGGCGGACTTTGAAAAAAAAGTCCTTTTATTTTAGCAAAAAAAGGGTTGTAAAATAAAAAGTTAGGGGTGGAAAAAATAGATCCGACCAGAATGAGATGTCTATAATATAAATAATCAAGAATATTTGATTTTAGATGACATCAAGAGCCAAAATCACCCAGGCTACCCATGTGCATTTTTTTTGAGGTTCCAACTTCGAGTGACAATAATAATAGTTATAAACTATTAAATTTTTTTAAATAAATTTTTTTTTATATTTTCAATATGTAAATAAAAACACTCTTAATATTCAAGATAATTCATTTTCATTTTCCTATAAAAAACCACCCTCCAAAATAGTCATGAAAATAGGCATAAGTTACCAGACTACTACCTTAAATCTAGTGCTTTTTTGTCTTTCGGTTTTTCGACTAATTTCCATGTTGCATTTTATTTAAACAATCAATTTCTTTGTCCATTGCTTCTTGCCTTTTCTCGCTCTCGTTATTATTTATTGCCTAATGATAGTTCTCGGGACTATCAGCACTTACAAAGTTTACATAGATACAATTAGTTATCGGATCGCTATATTTTTTTACTGGACTTTTCTTTCTTTTAGACCTCCTAATTATGTTTAAATTTTCATTGTTAGTACTCGGTTCTAGGATTACATTTTCGTTTCTTTCATTTTCAAGTTCCTTTTCTAATTCAGTTTCACGTTCATCTTCAGGTTCAGTTTTACAATCCCTACTCACCTCGAGAGATGGAGTAGAAGAAAGTTTAGAGTTATCTATACCATTTAACCCTACTAAGTTTACATTTTGATCAATTATATCTACATGCTTAGCTACAAATACTCTATTGTTAACTAAAACTCTATAACCTACGACATAATAACCAACTATTACTCCAATATCTGCTTTTCTATCCCATTTACTTTTTCTTTTAATTTCTGGAACTCGAACAAAAACTCTACTACCGTATAATGGAAGGTTTTTAATATTTGGCTTTTCTCCCATCATAATTTCATAAGGAGTCATCTTTTCTATAGTATAAGCTAAAGTTCTATTTTTCAGATAAGCTGCTGCTGGAACTACTTCTTGCTAAAATCTAGTATGAATTTTCGCGTCTGCTAATAAACATTTTGCCGTTTCCATTATTGACCTTTTATATCTCTCAGCTGTTTTGTTCAGTTCATGAACATACAAAAAACATGGTTCAATATAGAATCCTTTTTCTTTTGCAAAGTTGTACATATCTTTAATTATAAATTCTCTACCGTTATCACACCTTAATTTTTTTATTCTTTTTCCTGTTAAATTTTCAACTAGATTTACGTAGCTTACAATACAGTCATACACATCATTTTTTCCTTTCATAACATAAATTTTTGCTACTTTACTATAATCATCGATTAAAACTAGGAAATATTTTCACCCCTAAACCCTATAATCTTATGTGGTCCATTTACATCCACGTGAATTATTTCACCTATGTCTTTTGATCTGTGCCTTACATTTTTGAATTTAGTATTTGTCATTTTGCTTTGTATACAGGTACCACATTACAAAAATTCCTTTTCTAAGTTATTTGGCAAACCTACGACTAAGTTATTTTTACTTATAGTATTTAAATAATTAAAATTTACATGTCCGAGCATTCTATAGTATTTCTCTTTCAATGTCATACCATTAGCTATACTTTCAGTTACGTAATTTTGGCTTCTTGTGAACATAGTATTTATTTTATATAAATTATTTTCTTTGATTGCTACTCCTATTAATTCATTTTCTTTGCTATAAATTTTTGAAGTATTTCCTTACGATATAATTTTCGCATTTTTGGTGACTTTTCCGAAACTACTTAAATTCCTATCCATTTCTTCGACAAAGAATACATTTGTTAATTTGATTTCAGTTTCATTAAAATTTGTTACAAATTTAGCTCTAACATCGCCTACAATAGTTGCTTTAAGTGTACGACTATCTCCTACTTTTACATTAATCGGGTTTTCTAAAGTTTTTGATTTTACGAAGTATTTATCACTATTTATTATATAGTCGGAACATCCACTATCTAAAATCCATTATAACTTATTTTCGCAAATGTTTACCTTATAGCTATTATTATCGCTAACCTCTGCTAATGAAGTAAAGACCTTGGGTTCCAAGCGATCTTGTCGTTGTTGATTACCTCGTCTTCGGTTGCCTCTGCCTCTGTTTTGAAAGTTGCTGTTTCGTTGTTGTTTATGTTTTTGCCATCGTACATTTCCCCGCGTTTGCTGTCCTCCTCGTGTACCTTTCCCCGAATTTCTATCACTGTACTGATACGTACACTGATATTGGAAATGATCTTGCTCTCCGCATCTATAACACATTCTATCTTTTCCTTTTTTAGCTTAGAATAGGTTTGAATTTTCGTAACTGCTTCTAGGATTTTATTTTTACTTTGTCTTTTCCTAAATTCTAATTCTTATTTCGATTTAGCAAATTCCACTGTTTTTTCTTTTTCTGGTAACGCATCTACAATATCAACTATATGCGACCAGCTTCCCGGTAGTGTTAACAAAAAATAATTCAACTTATTTTCGTTTGTTACCTTTTCTCTAGCATTTTTAGGTTCTTTTACTAGTTTTTCAAAATTGGTATAAAAATTTGTTGGATTCTCATTTTCATCCATTTTCAAATCAAGTAGTTTTCTCTTACGTAATAATTTCACTGCACTACTTTTTACTAAGAAGTTTATACCTAGTTTATCAATCCTTTTTTTGGTACTTCCTTCAGAAATAATTTTTTCTTGTTGTGTATTTGTTACACTGTTTACAATATAAATCTTTGCTTTTATTTCTTTTTTCTTTCATACAGCTGCTGTGATCGTTGGTGGCCTTTCATTAAATTCAATAACTTCATTGCATTCTTTCAGTTCCAAGAATAATTTTAATTTCTACTTCCATTTTTCGTAATGAGTCCCTTCAAATACTTGTAACAGAAATCCTTTGTTTTCGGACTCTCTTTCGTCCGCAATGTTGATTCGATTCTCTTTGCGTTGATATTCTTAAACGTTTTCACAATATTATTCAGAATTTTAAATGATAAAATTTAACAGGGAACTTGGACATGAAAGAAGTAGAACTTAGTTTGATTTAGTTAGACGTTTCGTTTCTTTATTGGGACTTCTCCAGCAACTGGAAATTTTATTTTATTATTATTTCTTATATTACGAAATACATGAGGCTCATACAATATATAATTTTTTTACATGTTACCTTAATCTTTACAGTTCAGAGTCTTTTTTCATTGAGTAGACATACATTTTTCTTTTTATTAATATTCAAAACAAAAAACACCTAAACTTCGTTAAATTATTCGTTATTATTTAAGGTCCCTAACAAAACTGTTTCAATGTAGACTAGTGTTTGTTAGCCTAGATATCATCAGTGTAAGGTGTCCTCTAATATTATATATAAATATATATATATATAATATTAATTAATTAAATATATATATATATAATGGGTTGGCAAGAAAGTAATTGCGGATTTTTTCCATAAAATAAAAGTGGTTTTTTTCTTACTTGGAATGAACTTTAATCTATGATGTATTTTCCATTTTGTTCGATGACCTTTTGCCATCTCTCTGACAACTTAAAAATTTCACGCTCGTAGAAAATCTGATCTTTTTCGGCCAAAAACTGAAGTAAGTGCGATTTTACAGCGTCATCATTATTAAAAGTTTTATCATGGAGGGAGTTGGCCACAGATCGAAATAAGTGGTAATCCGATGGTGCAAGATCAGGGCTATATGGTGGGTGTAACATCAATTCCCAACTAATATCCATCAATTTTTTCCGAGTGGCCAAAGACGTGTGCGGCCTAGCATTGTCCTGGTGGAAAATGACACCTTTACGATTGACCAATTCTGGTCGCTTTTCCTTGACTGCTGCATTCAATTTGTCCAGTTGCCGACAGTAGACCTCCGAATTAATGGTTTGGTTCCTTGGAAGCAGCTCAAAATACACCAGACCTTTCCAATCCCACCAAATTGACAGAAAAATCTTCTTTTTTTGGATATTTGCCTTTGAGGTGGTTTGCGATGACTCATTAGACGTGCACCGCGATCGTTTTCGATTGACATTGTTGTATACAATCCACTTTTCGTCTCCAGTAATGATTCGTTTTAAAAACGGATCGAATTCATTGCGTTTAAGTAATAAATCGCAAACGTTTATACGCTGTGTCAGATGGATTTCTTTCAAATCGTGCGGAACCCAAATATCCAGCTTCTTAACGAGCCCAACACGTTTTAAATGATTCTCAATGGTTGTATGTGAAACATTTAGCTTCTCTGCTATCTCCCGTGTAGTTACGTGACGATCCACTTCAATTATTGTTTTGATTTCATCCTCATTCAGCTTAAGTGGTCGACCTGAACGTTGGTTATCTTTAAGAGAAAAATTTCCAGAACGGAATTTTTCAAACCAATTTTGGCATTGCCTTTCTTTAAGGGCTTCATCGCCATACACATCACGTATCTTTTTTGCGGCTTGCCTTGCGTTCTTTCCTTTACGGAAATAATAAAGCAAGATATTGCGAAAATGTTCATTTTTGCACTCCATATTAATATTCAAATAAAGAAAGAACATTAAGATAATATCTGCGAAATGATTTCATAATGTTAAGTAAGGATTACAGATAACATTTATAATAAAAAGAAAATCATAACATTAACGAGTATTATAAAAATGGAAGTGAGACATCTATAATCAAAATAAGCAATTAGTTTCTTGCCAACCCAATATATATATATATATTATTTACATATATAATATGAAATCCTACAATTCGGTCGCCAAAAAAAATATATAGACTAAGAAAAACACATAAACAAAGCCTAGCCTTAAGACCAGTTGTAAACTGCATTCGATCACCGTGCTATAAGTTGGCCCAATTTTTACATCATAAATTATCCTTAGCTATGACAAACAAATTTGTGTTTTTCGTAAAGAATTCTTTTAAGTTTGTAGAATTCATACAAAAAATAACACTACCAGAAGATTATAGATTAGTATCGTTAGATGCAATCTCATTGTTCACGAACATCCCGAAAAAACTGGTAAAAAGAACAATAAATGAAGATTGAAATGAACTCAAAAACGTTATACCGATACCAAAAAATATCCTATTAGAAATAATACAATTTTGTTTCGTGTCAAGCTACTTCCAATTCGATGGATCTTTTTACCAACAACTGGATAATTCTAGTATGGGCAATCCTGCAAGCCCAATATTAGCGAATTTAGTAGTAAATCACGAGTTAAAAAAAATTGAAGGCAACTTACCCTTTGCAGTTCCATTCTTAAAAGTATATGTAGATGATATCATACCTGCATTACCTAAAGATGGAATTGAAGTAGTATTAAAAACCTTCAATATGATAAACGAAAAAATCCAGCTTACTATTGAAATAGAAAACAACGGAACATTACTGTTCGTAGATGTAACAGTTATAAGAAATAAAGACGGAACCATATCAACGAATTAGTATGTAAAACCAACAAGCTTAGGAAGATGTATCAATTACTATTGGATCCATTCTTTAAGTCAAAAAATTGGAACTGTACAAGGTCTATTATTTAGAGTTTTACCTTTAAGCAGTAATAAGTTTCATACAGAAAATAGGAAAAAAATAGAGACTCTTTTAAAGAATAATAACTATCTCATGAGTCTAATACGCATGGTATTTAATAAGTTTAAAATTGACAAAGACCGTGTAAAAAATCCGAATCCGAAAGATAAAAAATACATTAAGCTCCCATTTATTGAACCTTAAGTAAAAAAAAAAAATAAATGTTTTAAAAACACTAATATCAAACTGGTCTCTTGTAATCTGACAAAAATAAACTCTATTAACACCAAATTAAAAGATAAGGTAAACAAATTTGACCAGTCAAACATAGTGTATAAAATACAATGTGAATGTGAAAAATGTTATATTGGACAAACGAAACAGAAAATTAAAAAAAGATTAGACCAACATAAAAATGACTGCAAACCTTCAAATGCAAATAAAACTAACACCACAGCGTTAGCTGCACATCATCTTACAACAGGACACAACTTTAATTTTGACGCGGCAACTATCTTAGATTTAGAAGAAAATTGGTATAAGAGAATTATCAGCGAAATGTTTCATATATCAAATAATAATAGGGTTAATTTTAGAACGGACACAAATAATTTAAATCACATCTATAATGTAATTTTAAATTTTAACCATAACAAATAATAGAGGACACCTTACACTGATGATATCTAGGCTAAAAGACACTAGTCTAGATTGAATCAGTTTTGTTGAGGACCTTAAATAATAACAATTAATTTAACGAAGTTTAGATGTTTTTTGTTTTGAATATTAGTAAAAAGAAAAATATATGTCTACTCAATGAAAAAAGAAGCTGAACTGTAAAGATTAAGGTAACATGTAAAAAAATTATATATTGTATGAGCCTCATGTATGTCGTAATATAAGAAATAATAATAAATTAAAATTTTTAGTTGCTGAAGAAGTCCCAATAAAGGGACGAAACTTCTAAATAAATCAAACTAAGTTCTACTTCTTTAATGTCCAAGTTCCCTTTTAAATTTTATCATTAAAAATTGTAATTTTTGTACGAGAGAAATACTAAATTATTCAGAATAACTGACTTCTTGAATATACTTACCTTTACCACCGCATATAACAATGGACTGCTACCATGTTAAATTAATGAGGAAAAAATATCTTTTAATATGGCTGGTAAAAGTTTACTAAATCTATCTAATACAAGTTCTTCCGTGCCACGTGCTATTACTTTTACTTTTAACTATTCAATTCTTCTTACCGAGAGCACTATACAGCTTATCGCTGTCCCTTATATACTACTCTTACATGAAGTAAAGTGGGAAGACTTACATGTGTGCGTCTCTCTCATGAACAGTAGCATACTAACACATGCTCTTGCGCTTCAGCACATACATTTGATCTTACAATATACAATGTACACATCTCAACAGTTATAATAAAACCCTCTATTTCGCCTTATAACTCTCCATTATAGATAGTTCCAAAGAAAGCGAATTCTGGAGGAAACCCCAAATGGAGAATGGTAATAGACTACCGTAATTTAAATGAAAAGACAGTAGGTGATGCCAACCCCATTCCTAATATAACGAAAATATTTGATCATTGAGGGGCAGCAAAATATTTCTCCATCTTTGATTTAAAATCATGTTTCCACAAAATAAAATGCATCCAAAAGATCAAGCTAAGACAGCATTTTTAACATAATATGGCTATTATGAATTTACTAGAATGCCATTTGGTCTTAAAAACGCGCCTGCAACATTTCAAAGATTGATGGATTACGTTTTAACCGGTTTACAAGGCGAGGAAATGTTCGTGTATTTGGATTTCGTAGTCCTATACTCTAGATCGCTGAGCGAACACGAGTCTAAATTGGGAAAGCTCGCGCAAAGGCTACGTAGGGCCAATCTAAGGTTACAGCCTGATAAGTGAGAATTTCTGAGGCGGGAGGTAGTTTATTTGGGTATTATAATAAGTGGCGATGGCGTAAAGCTAGATCCAAAGAAAGTGGTGGAAGTAAAGGAATTTCCTTGACCAAGAAACATTAGATCAATTAGAGAGTTCTAAGGTTTCGCTGGCTATTACAGAAGATTCATACCTGTCTTTTCTAAATTGTCAAAGCCACTTTCTGTCTTGTTGAAAAAGAACGTTCCTTTCGTTTAGAGACAAACTCAGGAAAATAGCTTTTGTTCGCTGCGCGACATACTTTGTAAAGAACCAATTTTAGCCTTTCTAAATTTTGAAATACCTTTCAATGTTACAACTGATGCTTCCGGATATGCGATCGGTGCAGTCTTAAGTCATGGTCCTATCGGCAAAGATTTACCCATTTCATACTGCTCTCGAACATTAAACAAAGCAGAGATTAATTACTCTACCATAGAGCGGGAACTGCTAGCAATTGTTTACGCAGTAAACTATTTCCGACCTTATTTGTATGGTAGAGAATTTACATTAGTTACCGACCATCGACCTCTGGTATGGCTAAAATCGGTCAAGGACCCCACTTCAAGACTCGTTGAGTGGAGTCTTAAGTTAGCAGATTACAATTACAAGATCGTCTATCGACCTGTTTCTGCAAATGTAAATGCGGACGCTTTATGGAGAAACCCCTTTAGAAGTCGGCAAGGTATTACCTGTGGGTACAAGTTTCTCAGGCGACCGCCTAATACAATTTGAACCTAAAGAAAATCAGACCGATGACGAAGACAGTGACATTGACATCGGTATAGAGGATACAGACGTCCTCGACGTAACACCTGGCGAGGTCAACGACCTGACTGGATCTCCATGTGCTACGGGGGAGACGGACGACGTAAGCTCTTACACGGGGAGTACGAGTGATTACAATATTCTTTGTTTCCCGTCGCGAGCGCGCGTTGATACTCACATGCGAATTCTTACGTCAAATTTAGGTATAACAAGAGACCTATTATTTTACGAAAAGACAATTTAGTAATTTTTACTGATCTAGAAGGCATGCTGTGTGACGCGGGTGCAAAACTTCTAAGCGAATCGAAACTTCTTCCTAAACTTAAAGACTTGACTTTAGCACGTGCTAAAGTTACCAATATTGGCAGGTTTCATTTAATTACTATTCCAATAGAGAAACATTGTGCAAATAGTGTTAGGTACGAAATTTTGATAGAGGCGTTGGAATCTTTGTTTGCCGTTACACGCGAATTGGGTCTCATCTCAGTTAGCATAGCAAAAACTTTTTACTTTGAATATATATCATAGCAACAAGTTCAAAGAAAATTAAGTAACGCATTCAATTTCGAGTCTTGCCAAATTTTAATTTGTGCTTGAAAGGTGACGATTCTTTCTCCAGAGAAACGAGAAAAAATACTTGTCGAATGCCACTCCTCGCCTAACGGTGGACATAAGGGAGTTACTAAAACTTATGCTAGAATTCGCAAAAAATATTTTTGGAGGAACATAAAAAAAGCATTCAAGAGTTCGTAAGGTACTGCGAAAGTTGTAAAATAAAAAAATTAACAAGAACAAGGTCAAAAGAACCAATGATTATCACTGATACGCCGGGAACTGCGTTCGACAAGGTTGCTATGGATATAGTCGGACGATTACCAGAAACGAAAACTGGTAACAAATTTATTCTTATTATACAGGACCTCTTGACTAAATTTTTTATTGCTGTACCTCTTTAGGCAGCAAAATCAGTCGATATTGCGAATAAAATTGTTCAAAATTCTTTTAATATATTTGGTGCCCCAAAAATTATACTTACAGACCAGGGGACCATTTTCGCTAGTTCTCTTTTAAAGTCTATTGCACGACAGTATAAATGCAAACAGATTAGAACTACAGCATTCCTTCTGCAATTAAATGATTCTTAACACTTGAACTACGGGAAAAAAAACAATGCTACTTCTACCCAGACCAGTCAAAATGACTGGTCATTTATATTCGTAAAAACAAACGAAATTTTTATTTTTTTGTTTTATATTATCAAATAGAATGAATATAAGGGTATCGAAATACATCTATATGATGAAAATTTTTTAAAATATAATAATTTAATTATAATAACATCATTTTTAATGATACTAACAAGTATAAATAGAACTTTTAGAAACAAAAAGAAGAAAATAAACATACAATAAAGTAAATATAAGAAGTATTTTATTATAAAAAATGTAATAGAATCTGAAATAAATAAAAAATTATAAATAATTATTTTTAATATAAAATATAAAATGATTGTTATTTACCTGATTATGATTCATCACATTTCTTACAAAAGTAATTTATCTTTGTAGTGCATTTGTTCGAGAACGAGATGAACTTTGAGAAGACAGGGAGATGGACGATATGATCTAGTGGACTGTATTATTTTTTAATATCTGGTAGAATTAATATGTAACTATATTTATTCGAAAAGTATAGACAGAAATTAGAGATTACAAAATTATAGTACAATTGAAAAAGAATAGAATTGGTTAGATTATGACACGTGTACCGGATATCACGCTACGTGTACCGGATATCACGCCACGTGTACCGGAAATACGTAGTACAAGAAGCCGTTAAAAGAAAAAATGATAAATTTGGGTTTTTAGAATATATGTAGATAGAATGAGACGGACAATACGAAAATGAGAGGTCAGAAGCTATAACGAGAGGTTCAATATTGAGGATGAAAGATGGTATGGTTACCTGAGAAGTCTTTAATTTAGAAGAATTTAGCGAGATGACCAAATATATAAAGACACCGCAGAAGGATGGCTTAAATGAGAAAAAATGAGAATAAGATGAGAAGGAACAGTTAGAGATGAGAACGAAAAGAGATGTAGGCAATGAGATGTAGGCAATGAGATGTAGGCAATGAGATGAGGAACGAATTTTCCTGAGATTTCCGAATATGCGTCCGCACAGATTGAATTATAAAACGATTCTGCTCGGACCACGCCACTTTTCGGTTAGAGAAGAGGAACAGAGCGGAAGTGGGAAAAAAATAATAAACCAATTAGCGAGTTCCACGCTAGGAAGAGATGACAAACAATCAATAGGGAAATGACACGCAGAGGATGACGCAACAAGGAACCAATAACCTATTGACACGTTAAGTGGCGTGATCTCTTAATCAATCAAAACGATCGATATGTTTTCTTTTTAATGATAACAGACGGCGTCTTAATCAGGCTAGCCGAGAGGTGCTGCTACCTAGCCTGAGGGCGCAATTTTCGAACAGCATTGTTTGCAAACATAATTTTTACATATATTACAAATGACAGTAGTCTTATTATTATTGCAGAACCATATTTGACACCATTTACGTGAAGAAGGTGAACTCGTTGATGTACTTTGAGCAGTAGTTTCTAGTTCAAACAAGAAGTCTTGTCTAGATATTTTCTCACCTGTAGTTTTCTTATATAAGATCCAGAAGCTTATGCTAGCTAAATCTAAAATGTTATAAGATACTTGGAGCAGCCATCTTCTAGATCCGGATTTTACGCTATATTTTTTTGCCATTGGGTCTGTAATGTCTACTCCAAATTTAGTTCTATTATAAAATTCAACCGTCTCGGGTAACATTTTATTACTTTTACCAGTTTTGATACATTTATGTTTAAAACTCAATATAAAAACTTTCTTTTTCGGTTTACTTTTGTAAATTGTAAGGGTAATATTATTTGATTTATAGAGTAGTGATGAAAAACGAATCATAGTATCCTTCTTTATTTTACAAATTTTTGGCAATTCTCTTTTGTTGCCACGTATAGTGCCAACAAGGGTGAGGTTTTTTTAAAGCAATTTGGATGCTAGCGGTAAGCTTGTAAAAAAATTATCGGTTGTTATACATCTTCCTTTCATAGTATATGGTTCGAAAAGTTTTAGTACGACATATTCACTAAGAAATTGCGATTTTGCTCGTGTTTCATCTTTCCCCCAATAAGAAAACCCATTTAGAATATATTTTGTTTTTACATCAGATGCTAGCCAAATATTTTATTCAAAATTTGTCAGGTTTAGACGGCAAATATTGCGTAAATCGGCATCTGGATTTTGTTGCAAAGAGTTGTTCGTCAACTGTGATATTTTCTCCTAGCTTGGAAATTATTTCGACTAATAGTCTTGGAAAAGAAATTCGCTCCCCATTCTTTGTCCCATAAATATGACAGATTCAAATTATTTGCTTTGTATGCTCCCCGAGCATATAAAATTGCAATAAAAGCTTTAATTTTTGTTTCACTTAGAGTCCATTTTTTACCCAAAATTTGAAAAGCTTCTAATTCCGTGCAAGATATTATATAATTAAGAATATTCCTGTCAATCAGAAATAAAAATGCGCTATTTACTTCACCTTTGATAATATTTCTTTTAGCATATCCTGTGGGGCCGGATATATCTTTAAAAATATTATGAAGTGGTAATCTTTCAGTTGTAGATCCTTCTTGTATTTTTTCCTAATTGGTTCCGTCTGCAGCAATTTAATTTTTTTTATTTATATTTTCTTTTTCCTCTTCAGAACTTGAAACTATACGAGCACGTCTTTTTTTCCGTAAATTCAAAATATTTTCTAATTCACTGTCCGAAGACTCTCGAACTTCTTCATGATCTTCAAACTCATCAAACTTATCATTATTACCACTATAAACTGTTTCAATATCTTCTTGGTCACTTTCTTCATCCTCGATATCAGAAGCTTCCATTGAAATATTGTTTATTTTTCGCAGCAAATCAGAGGTTTTTATACGTTTTGCAATTTTTTTGGATTACAAAAAATCGCTATATAACTGAAAAATAGATGCTACTCCTACGACTATGGAATAAAGAATGATCGCGTAAAACTACATCGATTCTATTATTTCGATACACTACGGCAACGATTATATCACTATGTATTATCGCCAGATAAGCAGTAACATGAGAGAAAATATTACAACAAAGAATAATACATTCGTCTAAACATCTAATTGACGGTGTTAATTTCAAAAAACAGATATTTTCAGATTTAGGTCAAATTTAAGAAGTACCAGTCAAAATATCTGTTATTGGAAGAAGTAGCAAATACCAAAATTTATTCGAATTCTGTTTAAGTTATAAAAAAATAAAAATAATTATTACAAACCATTTCTTATATCTGGAAAAGTCATCATATAATTTTAAGAAAAAAATTTATTGTGAGGTGGGATTTAAATAATGAAATTGCGCGACCAGTCATTTTGACTGGTCTGGTAGATCTGGTGTTAACAGCGATCACACATTGTCTTGATCGAATATTTAAAAAATTTCATTAAAAAAAATCGAGAGTGGGATGAATAGCTCACACATTTTATGTTTTCTTATAATACAAGCATTCATGAGGGGACGACATTCACTCCTCATGAGCAAGTCTTTGGTAAACAAGCTAATATCTCCTCCGAAAACGAACATACGAATAAAAATCACGATAACACATATCTTAAATATTACCTGGATCTAGCTCATAAGATACGTTGTTCGCAAGTAGGGGCAAGACAGAATTTGGTTGGAGCAAAAATAAGATCCAAAGTTTACTATGATCGTAAAGCTCGTGGTCAGAACCTCCTTGTTGGTCAAAACGTTTATCTATTAAAGCAGCAAAAATCTTAATTAGGAAATCAATACCCCGGCTTATACTAAATTCTCGAAGTGCTTCCTAAAAATAATATAAAGATTAGTTACAAGAATAGGACCCGAATTGTTCACAAAGAAAAAGTAAAAATCTGTGCGAAAAAAGCCTACTCTTTCCAAATATTAATTATTACTTTTAGACTTGTCATTGTTTTTATACCTACATAATTACTAAGTATGGGTGCTGGAGTAAATTTTTCTTTTTATATACAGTCAAAGGTAGTGTCAGTAGGGGAATCTTCTACTCTGCTCTAAAAGGCACTACATAAAGACAGGCATAGCTTTTTATAGACGATTTATACCCAGCATCCACAAGCGAACAAATTGAAAAAAAAAAAAAAAAAAAAGTACCTTCTGTACACAATAGTCAGTCAATCTCGACCTGAAGGAAGCTCAACTTCTTTCAAGCTATCTACTAAATTAATTTTAAAAAATTTTTATTATTACCTAGTGGTTAACCTCGTAACTTTATAAATTTGTTTAGCACCTAATTTTTCTCAAACTTCATGAACGATTCAAACTTTTAAATTTACTTTCGACAAAATCGTTCTTGTTATTAAAATGAAGGTTAACCGTTCTAAACTACAACAGCTTTTACGGAAATGTCGTAATGAATTACGAAGCATAATACAATTTGTTACTATTCGTCTTTTTTTTTAAAAGAAAGGCTTATGGAGTTGCTTAACGCTATCATCGATCATGCAATGATACGGTAAACAAGCTAGAGACGAGTTTCTATTAGTTCGCATTTAAATATAGTTTATTAAAATTTATATTGAATCAACATTGGTCTCAAAGAAATATGTACGTCAAAATCACCATCGTCGTGGCCGCATTCATCTGTACGACGACCGCACTACTTGGATATGACTGCGGAGGAGCAGCTGCTAACATTATCACCGTTTCGCTCCTTGGTACGGGGGATTGCCACCTCCCCACACTAACGCCGACAAAGACAACAACAAACGTTCTGCATGTTGCAGTATGAAGACCATAGTGAAACAACAGTTTAATAGTGCCGAATTGAGATAGATTAAACAATTTACTACTGCAGTATGAATTCGCACATCTCTGCTGTCCATAATGGGCGTCGAATATATCAAATCGACGTGTCGTCGGATGTGTGCAGATCTATAATAAACACTGGGATGTTTGCTCTTAACTCTTTCACGAAGGCAAATGGCCTCAAGGTTAATACCACGGATTACCGGAACATTACTTTAGCTGAATCAGTGAAAACCGATGGCAGATGCCTTTGGACGTGTATTTTCTGGTAAAGTTTGTACTGATATGAAGGCCCGTATTATGGGACTTAATTTCAAACCCGGAAAGAAAGAGGATTTGTATGAGAAAGCTATTCAACGTACTATCTTAATGATGGGTCGTTACGTTAAAGCCATTGAATTTTTTGAAGTTAAAATTTTTTATTTGTAAGTAAACGCTTAAAAGCTTTAAAGAAAACGTTTTATAGCTTCTTTAAAATAGCACTTTGATAGAAGTTTTATAGTTTTTACCTACAATTCAACTCACAAAGTAGAAAAATTTCTTATAAATGTATTATAAAATTTTTAGCAGCGGTAAAAATGGGTTATAAGAAACTAAGCAGAATAGATGTTACGTTAACTTCCATCGAATTTTGTCAAAAAAGAATGAATTTACACGTGATGTAACCAAAAAAAGTTGTAATTAAATGATATTTTCTCATTTTTTAGACTGCAATTGTTGAAATACAAATGATGTTTGCTAAATTTTATTAGACATAAAACTTTTTATTTGTTTGTATACGCCGTAAAACTTAAAAGAAAACGTTTTATAGCATTTGTTCTATAGTACTTTTAAAAATTTTATAGTTTTTAACAATTATTTAATCTAGAAAGCAGTGAAAATTTCCTTTAAATATTATTAAAAATTTTTAGCAAAGGTAAAAATGGGCTACTAGAAATTAAACAGAATAGATGTTAGGTTAAGAACAATCGAAATTTTTCGATAAAAAATTGAATTCCACATTTTAAGTAACCAAAATATATTTTAATAAAATGATTTTTTCTCTTTTTTTTGACTGCAATTTCGAAAATATACGTGATATTTGCTAAATTATTTTAGACATAACACGTTTTGTTTGTTAGTATACGCTTTAAGACCTAAAAAAAAAAGATTTATAGCTTTTGCTATATTGCACTTTTTTAGAAATTTTATAGTTTTTAATTACAAGGAAAATCATAAATAAGCGTAAATTTCTTTTATAATATATTAAAAATTTTTAGCAGCAGTAAAAATAGGCTACTAGAAACTAAACAGAATGGATGTCAAGTTTATTACAATCGAGTTTCATTGAAAAAGAAAAAAATTCTTCACGTTATGTAACCAAAAAAAGTTGTAATAAAATAATTTTTTTTCTTTTTTATGACTGCAGCTGTTAAAATATAAATGATATTTGCTAGATTTTATTATACATAACACGTTTTGTTTTTTAGTACACGCTTTAAAACTTGAAAGAAAACGTTTCATAGCTTCTGTAAAATAGCACTATTTTTATAATTATATAGTTTTTACCTACGATTTATTCTACAAAGTAGCGAAAATTTATTTTAACTTATTAAATAATTTCTTGCGACGGAAAAAATGTGCTATAAAAAACATAACAGAATAGATGTTAGGATGACAACAATCGAGTTTTGACGAAAAAAAATTGAGTTCTACATGTAAAGTAACAAAACAAATGTTGTAATAAAATGATTTTTTCTCTTTTTTTGGACGGCAATTGTTTAAATATAAATGATATTTGCTAGATTTTATTGGACATAATACTTATTATCGGTAAGTATAAGCTTAAAAACTTGGAAGTGTGACGTCTTTGCAGTTAAACGTGTAAAAGACAAGTGACCCCACAAATATTAGCCCTATTTTCGGTCAGTCCGTAAAGCCTATACTCTACCTAAGATCTGGGCTAGAAGAGCTAGCACCTGCAAGGTTAAAAGAATGATAAGGTATACTTATTTTTAAAGAATTAGTAACTCGTCTTCTGGAACGAATTGTGTCAATTAAACGGACGCAGGATTTCAGTGTAATACGGATTTTTGCCGTTAAGATAATATTACCTAATTCACTGGTAAAACTAGAGTATATTCTTTTAAGTTACTCAAATATTTACAAGAGGATAAATTATCAAAATAATGTAGAAATCCGTCTTCGAAGCCAATGAAACAAAAAGAGAGTATATTGAAAAAAACTGTTCTCGTTTCTAACGTATAATGAATAATGATCTAGAAAAGTAGTCTTAGGCCGTTCAAAAAGAGAAAGTTTCTTGTACAAAAAAACGCGTGAATACCTATTATTAGAACCGATGTTATTAACTAAGAAAATATTCGCGAATGAGTCATTTCGTTGTTTTGGTAGATCGTAAGCGAAGAGTCCGTTACTCACGAGCCAAGCACAGCTGAGGGCGAGGTACCCCCACTCGCGTCTAAATGCTTCCTCACTATTGACCATAATCAATTCGTGAGAAAGGAATTGTAATTGTTACATTAACCAAATGGTAACTAACACTAGTCAGTAATGTAGGTAAGGCAGGTTACCCTATGAACGACAATCGACACATGTTTATACTAATATCACATGCTGAAAAAATAATAACCATCGATGGTCGTTCATAAGAGTGCTTATAATGTAAGTAACAAAAATATAAATTTTTTTTTTCGTATAGTATGACAGGAAGATAAATCGCAACTATTGATTATTATTTATAATATGATTTACATTGGATAATACGCCCTGCTATACATAGTCGTCACTAGGACGTGACACCTCCCCCCTTAAAGGAGAAGCACAAAAGAGTCCACTATTGAGTGCTTCGTAAAGCATCAAACTTATTGAAGACTTCCTCTTCTTAAGCCAAACTTCACCATTGTCAATATCTTCGGCAAGAACATCAGGCATTGGACAAGCCATCATGAAAAGACGGTTATGTTTATTCGGTGATTTCGACAAACACATCTGATTAGATTGTTCCGCAATAGTTTCTCTGGATGATACGATAGGATCAGACTTTTTAATTGGTATACAGGCGTGATCTGCTTCAAGATCTTTCAAACAGATTTCAAAGTAATGTTCACCAGCACCAGCAATAATGTGCTCTCCAGATTCTTCGATTATACACTGCACCATAGGATCCGACTTAGCAAGACATTTCAAACCTTCACCCAATTTTGGCAAATCTGCAGGATTCTTGGGTTCAACGGCTACACGTAGTAATGGTACCAGCGTTGACTTAGAATTAAAAAAAACTGACAGGTTTTTCTTTCCGGGCTGGAAGTTCGGTCCCATAATACGGGCCTTCATATCAGTACACACTTTACCAGGAAATACAAGTCCAAAGGCATCTACCATCGGTTCCCACTGTTCCAGCTAAAGTGATGTTCCAGTAATCCATGGTATTAACCTTGAGGTCACTCGCCTGCGTGAAAGAGTTAAGAGCGAACATCCCAGTGTTTATTATAGATCGCAGTAGTATATTGTTCGATCTATCTCAATTCGACACTGGTAAACTGTTGTTTCACCATGGTCTCCTAACTGCAACATGCTGAACGTATGTGGTTGTCTTTGTCGGCGTTAGTGTGGGAGGCTGCAATCCCCCGTACCAAGGAGCGAAACGGTGATAATGTTAGCAGCTGCTCCTTCGCAGTCATATCCAAGTAGTGCGGTCGTCGTACAGATGAATGCGGCCACGACGATGGTGATTTTGACGTACATATTTCTTTGAGACCAATGTTGATTCAATATAAATTTTAATAAACTATATTTAAATGCGAACTAATAGATACTCGTCTCAAGCTTGTTTAGCGTATCATTGCATGATCGATGATAGCGTTAAGCAACTCCAATGAGCCTTTCTTAAAAAAACGAATAGTAACAAATTGTATTTTGCTTCGTAACTCATTAAGACATTTCCGTAAAAGCTGCCGTAGTTTAGCACGGTTTAAATTCATTTTAATAACAAGAACGATTTTGTCGAAAGTAAATTTACAAGTTAGAATCGTTCATGAAGTTCGAGAAAAATTAGGTGCTAAACAAATTTATAAAGTTACGAGATTAACCACTAGGTAATAATAAAAAAAAATTATTTTGAGTTTGCGGATTATATAAGGGAAAAAAAATTACCAGAAGGATACATACTAGTATCATTGGATGTAGTCTTCCTTTTTACTAACATTCCAAAAGAACTCATATTAAAAATAATCAATAAAGATTGGAAAGAACTTGGGAAATCCATAAAAGTCCCGAAGAATATCTTAGTGGAATTAATACAGTTTTGCTTTGAATCGAGCTACTTCCAGTTTAACGGGTTAATCTACCAACAAATGGTTAGCGCTAGCATGGGTAATCCAGCGAGTCCGGTGCTAGCCAATCTAGTGATGAATTATATCCTAAAAAATATTGAAGGCATGTTACCCTTTCCAGTTCCTTTCCTGAAGGTATATGTTGATGACGTTATCACAGCGATACCTAAGGATAGAATGGACCAAACACTTAAGACCTTCAATAGTGTCAATAATAGGATCCCATTCACAATGGAGGTAGAAAATAATAGAACCTTACCCTTCTTAGATATAATTATCATAAGAAATGAAGACGGTTCCATCGTAACGAACTGGTATGTGAAACCCACAAGCTCTGGGATATGTATAAATTACAATTCAAATCATCCAATGAGCCAAAAAATTGGAATCATTAAAGGATTACTATTTAGAGCATTGACGTTAAGCAATAAGAAATTCCATATAGAAAATAAAAAAAGAATAGAATTAATCTTAAAAAATAACAATTATCCAACAAGTCTCATACACATGGTATTTAATAAGTTTAAAATAGAGAGAGATCAGAAAAAAATAAAAGAACTAAATAACAAAAGAATTATTAAGTTTCCGTTTATCAAACCTTTATCCAATAAAATAAAAAAATGTTTCAAAAATACTAATGTAAAACTAGTTTTTATAACTTGTTTAAAATAAATTCAATATACACAAAACTAAAGGACAGGGTTGATAAACTGGAACAATCTAATCTGCTCTATAAAATACCTTGTGTATGTGACAAGTGCTATATTGGACAAACAAAGCAAAAATTAAAGAAAAGATTGGAACAACATAAGAATGACTGCAAACCTACAAATGCTCAAAAAAGTAATATTACTGCATTGGCCGAACATCATTTTTCAACAGGAGACAATTTTAAGTTTGATGAGAAAAATATTTTAGATAAAGAAGACAATTGGTACAAAAGAAACATAAGTGAAATGTACCATATAACTAACAACAATACAGTAAACTACAGGACAGACACAAATAATTTAAACAATATATATAACGAAAAATTAAAATTTAATTATCATAATAAGACACATTAAAGGACATCATAATATGAAAGATACCTAGATTATTAAACACTAATCTAGATAGAATTCAGTTTATGATTAAATGTGACAAAGTAAGGTTGTTTAGGACTAATTAATTTATTATAATGTATGACTATAAAATAATATGTATTGACGCGTAACTAAGTGATCGAGGTAAAAATTAAAGTTTATTTATTTATTTATTTATTTATTTATTGTATTGTTTATATATCTCTTTTTTACAAGTCATAATTATAAAATAAAAAATTTGTAGTTGCTGAGGAAGTCCCCAGTAAGGGACGAAACGTCCAACAAGATCAAAATAAATTGTTCATAAAAATTTATTAACTGTCTTTAATTTCCTTTGATTTAAAATATATATTAATATACGATTGAGACAAGAATATTGATTATTAAATTAAAAATTAATTTAGTAGATAGCTTAAAAGGAGTTGAGATTTCTTAAATTCGAGATTGACCGACTATTGCGTACAGAAGGTATTTATTTTTTTTTCAATTTGTTCGCTTGTAGATGCTGGTTATAAATCGTTTCTTAGAAGCAATGCATCTCTCTATGTAGTGCCTTTTAGAGTAGAGTGGGTGATTCCCCTACTGACACTACCTTTACCTGTATATAAAAAAGAAAAATTTACTCCAGCACCCATACTTAGTAACTATGTAGGTATAAAAACAGTAACAAGTCTAAAAGTATTAGTTAATATTTGGAAAGAGGAGGCTTATTTCGCACAGATTTTCACTTTATCTTTGTGAACAATTCTGGTCCTATTCTTGCAACTAATCTTTATATTATTTTTAGGAATTACTTCAAAAATTTGGTATGGGCCAGTGTATTGATTTCCTAATTTAGATTTTGGCTGCTTTAAAAGATAAAGGTTCTGACCAACAACGAGGTTCTGACCACGAGCCTTACGATCATAATAAACTTTGGATCTTATTTTTGCTCCAACCAAATTCTGTCTGGCCACCACTTGCGAACAACGTATCTTATGGACTAGATCCAGATAATATTTAAGATATGTGTTATCGAGATTTTCATTCGTATGTTCGTTTTAGGAGGGGATATTAGCTTGTTTACCAAAGACTAGCTTATGAGGAGTGAATTTCGTCCCATCATGCATGCTTGTATTATAAGAGAACATAGAATGTGTGAGCTATTTATCCCACTTTAGATTCTTTTTAATGAAATGTTTTAAATATTCGATCAAGACAATGTGTGATCGCTCTAAAGAACCATTTGATTGCAGATGGAATGCTGTAGTTCTAATCTGTTTGCATTTATACTGTCGTGCAATTGACTTTAAAAGAGAACTAGTGAAATTTGTCCCCTGGTCTGTAAGTATAATTTTTGGGGCACATAATATATTAAAAAAATTTTGAACTATTCCATTCGCAATATCGACTGATTTTACTGCCTTATAAGGTACAGCAATAAAAAATTTAGTCAAAAGGTCCTGTATAGTAAGAATAAATTTGTTACCAGTTTTCGTTTCTGGTAATCGTCCGACTATATCCATAGCAACCTTGTCGAACGCAGTTCGCGGCGTATCAGTGATAATCATTGGTTCTTTTGACTTTGTTCTGGTTAATTTTTTTATTTTACAACTTTCGCAGTACCTTACGAACTCCTGAATGCTTGTTTCATGTTCCTCCAAAAATATTTTTCGCAAATTCTGGCATAAGTTTTAGTAACTCCCTTAGGTCCACCGACAGGCGAGGAGTGGCATTCGACAAGTATTTTTTCTGGCTTCTCTGGAGAAGGAATCGTTACCTTTCCAGCACAAATTATAATTTTGCAAGACTCGAAATCAAATGCGTAACTTAATTTTCTTTGAACTTGTTGCCATGATATATTGTCAAAGTAAAAAGTTTTTGCTATGCTAACTGAGGTGAGACCCAATTCGCGTGTAACGGCGAGCAAAGACTTCAACGCCTCTATCAAAATTTCGTACTTAACACTATTTGCACAATGTTTCTTTATTGGAATAGTATATAAATAAAACCTGCTAATATTAGTAACTTTAGCACGTGCTAAAGTCAAGTCTTTAAGTTTGGGCAGAAGATTCGATTCGCTAAGAAGTTTTGAACCCGCGTAACACAGCGTGCCTTCTAGATCAGTAAAAATTACTAGATTGTCTTTTCGTAAAATTAATGGGTCTCTTGTTATACCTAAATTTTACGTAAGCATTCGCATGTGAGTATCAACGCGCGCTCGCGACGGGGAACAAAGAATATTGTAATCACTCGTACTCCCCGTGTCAGAGCTTACGTCGTCTGTCTCCCCCGTATTAGTCAGAGATCCAGTCAGGTTGTTGACCTCACCAGGTGTTACGTCGAAGACGTCTGTATCGTCTATACCGATGTCAATGTCACTGTCTTCGTCATCGGTCTGATTTTCTTTAGGTTCACATTGTATTAGGCGGTTGCCTGAGTCACTTGTACCCACAGGTAATACCTTGCCGACTTCCGAGGGGTTCCTCGATAAAGCGTCCGCATTTACATTTGCAGAACCAGGTCGATAGACAATCTTGTAATTGTAATTTGCTAATTTAAGACTCCACTTTACGAGTCGTGAAGTGGGGTCCTTAACCGATTTTAGCCATACCAGAGGTCAATGGTCGGTAACTAATGTAAATTCTCTACGATACAAATAAGGTCGGAAATAGTTTACTGCGTAAACAATTGCTAGCAGTTCCCGCTCTATGGTAGAGTAATTAATCTCTGCTTTGTTTAATGTTCGAGAGCAGTATGAAATTGGTAAATCTTTGCCGATTAGACCCTGGCTTAAGACTGCACCGATCGCGTATCCGGAAGCATCGGTTTTAACATTTAAAGGTAATTCAAAATTTAAAAAGGCTAAAATGTGTTCTTTACAAAGTATGTCGCACAGCGAACAAAAGCTATTTTCCTGAGTTTGTCTCTAAACGAAAGGAACGTTCTTTTTCAACAAGTCAGAAAGTGGCTTTGATAATTTAGAAAAGGCAGGTATGAATCTCCTGTAATAGCCCGCGAGACCTAAAAACTATCTAATTGATTTAATGTTTCTTGGTCGAGGAAATTCCTTTACTGCCACCACTTTCTTTGGATCTGGCTTTACGTTAACTCCACTTATTATATAGCCCAAATAAACTACCTCCCGCCTCAGAAATTCGCCCTTATCGTGCTGTAACCTTAGATTGGCCCTACGTAGCCTTTGCGCGAGCTTTCCAAATTTAGACTCGTGTTCGCTCAGCTATCTAGAGTATAGGACTACGTCATCTAAATACACGAACATTTCTTCGCCTTTCAACCCGGTTAAAACGTAATCCATCAATCTTTGAAATGTTCCAGGCGCGTTTTTAAGACCAAATGGCATTCTGGTAAATTCGTAATAGCTATATGGTTTAGAAAATGCTGTCTTAGCTTGATCTTTCGGATGCATTTTTATTTGGTGGAAACCCGATTTTAAATCAAAGATGGAGAAATATTTTGCTGCTCCTAACTGATCAAGTATTTCCGTTTTATTAGGAATGAGGTAAGCATCACCTACTGTCTTTTCATTTAAATTACGGTAGTCTATTACCATTCTCCACTTGCGGTTTCCTCCAGAATCCGCTTTCTTTAAAACTATCCAAAAAGGAGAGTTATAAGGCGAAATGGATGGTTTTATTATACCATTTTCTAATAAATCGGATGCTTGACGTGAGATTTCCTCTTTGTGGACAGGTGGAAATCGGTACTGTTTTGTATGCACAGGAACGTTTTCGGTCGTAAAAATTTTGTGCCTTAGTACGTCCGTAAATCCGAGGGGTTCGCCCGGTAAACGGAAAATGTCTGCGTTGTCTTCTATTAACTTAGAAACAGACCGTTCCTCTTCTAAATTCAGGTGATTGAGGCGGAGAAGAGCTCTGACAGATTTGGCTCGAGAAGATGTAAAGGAAGGTTTAACCTCAAGGGTATTTAACTTAGGACACTCTTCTCCATTCTTTTCTGTGAAAATTGTATGGATAAAGGATAGGATCTTGGACGAGTCAGGAGCATTAGTTTTGTAACTAGTATTGGGTCCTGTATTTAGAACGGTATCCTCCCTAAAATCCGAAAGTTCCAAACGCGGGATTTCAAACATATATTGCTTTGATGTTGTGTTTGAAATCTTGAAAAATCCTTTACCGTTACTATTTTTAATTAAAGCTTCACCAGCATGGAAGCTGTAAGAGGGGCATGTAACTTTCTGAAATTTCCGAGTTTTTAATGTAGCAGTAAGAAATTTTAGACGAACGTGACGGAACGCAAATACTTTCGCTTCTTCAAAAGGGTACGGACATATTCTTAAAACTCAAACATCCAAAGGTATTATTAATAATAGCGGATTGGGATCCTAAGAAATCCATCCCCAAGATACCGTCGAAATGAATGGGGAAGTTCTCGTCGACTAAATGAAATAAAACGTCTTCCCCGAATATGCGAATAATTAAAGTACCTAGTGTGTTCTGTTTTTTAAAAGTGATTCCTGTGAACTGTAGTAAGTCCGTCTTGTCAATTTTTGTTGAAGGTTTTATACAATTCTTTTTTAGCAAATTAACCTCAGCGCCAGTATAAATCATAATTGTCACATGTCCAGTCAGTCGAGGCGAGAATCCTGTGACACAAGCAGACTTCCACCTTGGATTATATTTTACTTGTTTAATCCCGACTGTCCGGGTCTCTGAACTGGACTGTTTGGACGCTCCCTGGGAGGCGGTGAGCGACCGACGTCTTTCGCCGCATCCCCCCTCGAGTTTCCCGAATTCCGATTCTCGATTTTATATTTTAGTCTTTTTCATTCGAGAATCAGGTTTCCAAAATTCTTACAATACTGGCATTGCTTTATTGGAATCTTTTTCTTAGGAGGAGACTTAGGCTTGGTAGGAGATTCAGGTGGGCTGGGAGGTTTTGGCTTAGGTTTGGAGGAGAAAGGATAACCCTTCTTCTGCCAACAGTTGTCCTCTGAATGCTAGTCTTTTTTACAATAACTACAGTTTATAGATTTGTTAATTGGCTTAACATTTGCGACGCGATCTCTAACTATTGAAACACCCATTTTACTATCCTCCTCCTTGATTTGCTTGTCTATTTTAAGGAGGCAATTTAAAATCTCGTCGAAATTGCTATAATACTCGAATTTCAATGCCGTCTTATAATCCCGAGGCAGGCCCCTTATGAGCGCATCAAATCCCTCTTTTTCGACTGCAAACTCAACCCTGCGTTCAACACGCCCCGAGTTTTTTGTCGTTTCGTCTAGAACCGATTAGGTGAGTTCTTTTACTCGACCAAAATAATCAAGCATATGTTCGCTCGGTCTCATAAACTCCGTAGCAAGCTGTCCCCTATAGTAGTTTGATCCGCGAGAAGGCAGAAACGCGTCTTTTAGTCTTTCTATAAGGTGCTCTACTTTACTAATTTTAAAGGAGAAGCCTAGCGAGAGATGTTTCCGTTTCGGTTGAAAAACCCGCCGGCAAAGATTCAAGTGCGCTTCGACATGCCCGAATAAACTGTGTTACGGAAATATTTTGTCCGTCAAATTTTGGGACATGTTCTATAAGTTCCCGTAACTTTGACGAAGACTGTAAAAAACCGCGAAGAGGAGCAAATGGAGCTATTCTCTTCATTTCTCTAATCTCTTGCCTTAAATCCTCGATTTCCCTTTTTAATTCGCACTCACCTTCGGAAAGGGGTGTTATGGTTTTCCGTCTTGGAGCTGTCGTTGGAGAAATGGGACGCGAAGAACTAGGAGTAAGAGGTAACGGAACAGAGGAGTTCATCGGAGGATCAGACCGTTCAAAACCCCGTAAATCGGACATATCATCTCCTAAGGGTTTTCTAATTTCCTCCTACTTTAACGCGAGTCTCCGTTCCCTATATTCTAGCTCGAGTTTTCGTTTGCTAAGTTCCTCTTGTTTTTTAAACGTTTCTTCCTGCGTTTTACTAAGTATATCTTGTATGTTAACAATTTTCTCCATACTCCTACGCATTACCGAATCTATCTGTGTCTGTTCCACTGTAGCCTCCTAATCGATTGGGGTTTCTGGTCTATATCCCCTTTTCTTTTGCGACATTTTAAATTTTGCAAATTAAGTTACAGAACAAAAGTAAAAAGGTTCCCGAAACGCAAAGAAAAAAAGAATTGAAAAGAAGCTTAAAATTAAACTTGACAAGGTAACTCTTCCGTTTCGATATCCCACCGCTGCCACCAGTTTTTATTATGTGACGTCCCTGCAGTTAAATGAATAAAAGACGAGTGACCCTACGAATATTTGCCCTGTTTTTTGGTCAGTCCGTTAAGCCGGTACTCTACCTGGGATCTGGGCTAGAAGAGCCAGCACCTGCAAGGTTAAAGGATGATGAGGTATACTTACCTTTAAAGAAATTGTAACTCGTCTCCTGGAACGAATTGCGTCGATTAAACGGTCGCAGGATTCTGGTGTGATACGGGTTTTTGCCGTTAAAAATAAAAATTCCTAATTCACCGGTGAAACTAGAGTATATTCTTCTAATGTTACTCAAAAAAAAAATTACAAGAAGGTAAATTAACAAAAAAAAATGTAAAAGTCCGTCTTCCAAGCCAAATGAAAAGTAAAAAGAGAGTATTTCGACAAAGACTGTTCTCGGTTTTAACGTGTAGAGAAGAATGAATAATGGAATGGAAAAGTAGTCTTAGGCCTTTAGTAAGAGAGAGTTTTTTTGTACAAAAAAAAACGCGTGAATACCTATTATTAGAAATAAAGGTTACTAAGTAGATATTTGCGAATGAGTCATTTTGTTTTTGTCGGTTTATCGTAAGCGTGACTCATGAGCCCAGCACGGCTGAGTGGGAGGTACCCCCACTCGCGTCCAAATGCCCCCCTCAACTACCGAAAATCTCTAATTCGTGAGAAAGGAATAGTAATTGTAATTGTTACATTAACCAGGTATTAACTAAAACAAGTCGGTAATGTAGGTAAGGCAGATTACCCTATGAACGACAATCGACACATGTTTATCATATGCTGACAAAATAATAAGCCTCGATGGTCGGTCATAAGAGTGCTTATAATGTAAGTAACAAAAACTTAAATTATAGTATGACAGGAAAATAAATCGCAACTATCGAATTTACATTGGGTGGTACGCCCTGCCATTCAGATTCGTCACTAGGACGTGACATATTATTTAAATTTTTTAGGTTACTTTACGTGTATAATTTAATTATTTTTTGATAGGATTTGATTGTAGTTAACTAAACATCTTTTCTGTTTAGTTTTTAATTGCACATTTTTACCTTTGCAAAAAAATTTTTAATATATTTAAAAAGAAATTGTCGCTTCTTTCTGGATTAAATCGTAGTTAAAAATTATGAAAAATCTAAAAAAGTGCTATTAAAATAAAGCTATGAAACGTAATCTTCCAAGCTTTGAAGCGTATTCTTACAAATAAATAGTAATAAGTCCAAAAAATTTTGCAAACATCATTTATATTTGGACTACTGCAGTCAATAAAAATAGAAAAAATCATCTTATTACGACTTTTTTTGATTACTTTAAGTGTAGAATTCAATTATCTTTCGACGATACTCAATTTTAGTCAACCTGAATTTTATTTTGTCTTGTTCCTATTAGCACATTTTTACTGTCGCTAATAATTTTTAAATATATTTAAATGCAATTTTTGCTGCTTTTTAGATTAAATAATTGTTGAAAACTATTGAGCATCTAAAGAAGTGCTATATAATTAAAGCTTAAAAACGTTTTTTTTTAAGTTTTTAGGCGTATACTTACAAATAAAAAGTGTTTACTCCGATAAAATGCAGCAAATATCATTTATATTTTAACAACTGCAGTCCAAGAAAGAAGAAAAAATTATTTTATTACAACTTTTTATAGTTACTTCTGTGTAGAATTCAATCCTTTTTCGACGAAACTCGATTGTAGTCAACCTGACATCCATTCTGTCTTGTTTCTAAGAGCACATGTTACCGTCACTAAAAATTTTTTAATATATATAATGCTTTATTTATTGTGCAGGTTAAGGGTAGATAATAGGTGGAATTTTTTCTCTGTTATAACAAAGATATTATTTTATTTTGAACAAAATAATAATGTAACAACTTAGACTAATTATTTATCCTACCTGTAATAACAGAAAAACAACATTCAATGTTAATATCTACACCGTTGTTTCTTGAATAATTTTCCTACTTATATCTCTGTATCTTTTCACTCATGCTTTCTTTGTAGCACTGACCTCACCTGTTCTATTCCTTAACCTATCTTAATACAGAAATCTAACTTAACTACCTGTTTACGCGCTAAATTCAATATAGCTATAACTACTGTCCTTACATATATAAAGGAAAATTTCACCTGCTTTCTAGATTAAATAATAGTTGAAAACTATCAAATATCTAAAGGAATGATATATAACAAAAGCTATAAAACGTTTTCTTTCAAGTTTTGAAGCGCATACTAACAAATCAAAGGTGTTAGGTCCAATAATATCTAGCAAATATCATTTACTTTTTAACAACTGCAGTTGAAGAAAAGAGAAAAAATCATTTTAATACAACTTTTTTTGATATATTTACGTGTAGAGCTCGATATTTTTATGTCAAAATTCGATTGTAGTAAACCTAATATTTATTCTGTTTAGTTTCTAATAGCACATTTTTACCGTCGCTTAAAATTTTTTAATAAATCTAAATGAAATTTTTGCTACTTTCCGGATTAAATCGTACTTAAAAACTAAAACATTTTTAAAAAAAGTGCTATATAACTAAAGCTATAAAACGTTTTCTTTCAAAATTTATAGCATATAATAACAACTAAAATGTATTATGTCTAATAAAATCTAGCTAATATCATTTATATATATGAGCAACTGCAGTCCAAAAAAGGGTAACAATCATCTTATAACAACTTTTTTTGATTACTTCACAATTGAGTTCAATTCTTTTTCGACAAAAATCGATTGTAGTCAATCTAACAACTACTCCGTTTAGATTTAAATAACACATTTTTACTTTCGCTAAAAAATTTTTAATATTTTTTAAAGAAATTTTCGCTACTTTGTGAATTAAATCGTTGTTTTAACTATAAAATTTTAAAAAAAGTGCTATTTAACAGAAGATATGAAACGTTTTCTTCCAAGCTTTAAAGCGTATACTTGCAAATAAAAAGTTTTAAGTCCAAAATATTTAAAAAACACCATTTATATTTCTACAACTGCAGTCAAAAAAAAAAGAAAAAATTATTATATTTTAACTTTATTTTACTTACTTCAAGTGTAGAACTCAATTCATTTTCGACAAAAATCGATTCCAGTCAATCTAACATCTATTCTTTTTAGTTTTAAACAACACGTTTTTACCTCCGCTGAAAATTTCTTATTATATTTAAAAAAGTTTTCTGTTTGTATTAAACTCAATCGTTGTTAAAAACTATAATATTTCTTAACAAGTGCTATTTAACAGAAGCTATGAAACGTTTTCTTTAAAGCTTTTAAAGCGTATACTTACAAATAAAAAGATGTTTGTCCGAAAAAATTTGGCTGACATCATTTATATTTGGACTACTGAAGTCAGAAAAAAGGGAAAAAATTATTTTATTACGATTTTCTTTTAGTACTTTACGTGTAGAATTCAATTCTTTTACGACGAAAATCGATTTTAGTCAAGCTGACATCCATTCGGTCTTGTTACTAATAGAACATTTAACAGTTGTTAAAAATTTTTCAATAAATTTAGGAAAATTTTTCGCTGCCTATTAGATTAAATAATGGTTTAAAACTATCAAATATTTAAAGAAATGCTATATAACAAAAGCCATAAAACGTTTTCTTTTAAGTTTCAAAGCGTATACTAACAAAAAAAAAGTGTTAGGTCTAATAAAATCTAGAAAATGACGTTAAATGCTTAAAAGAATACTTTTCATAGCTTCTGTTAAATAGGACTTTAATAACAGTTTTATAGATTTTAACTACAATTTAATTCACAAAGAACCGAAAATTTTTTTTAAATATATTAAAAAATATTTGCCGACGGTAAAATGTGCTATTAAAAACAAAACAGAATGGATGTTAGGTTTACATATAGCTTCTGTTTATAACACTTTTTTAGATTTTTTATAATTTTTACCTACAATTTAATTGAGAAAGTAGCGAAAATTTCTTGTAAATATATTGAAAATTTTTTAGCGACGGTAAGAATGTGCTACTAGAAACAAAACAAAATGGATGTCAGGTTAACTACAATCGAGTTTCGATAAAAAAGAATTGAACTTTTCAAGTAAAGTGATCTAAAAAAGTTGTAATAAGATGATTTTTTCTCTTTTTTTTGACTGCAGTAGTTATAATATAAATGATGTTTTCTAATTTTTTTTGGGCCTAAAAAATTTAATTTGTAAATATACCCTTTAAAGCTTGAAAAAAAACGTTTCATAGATTCTGTTAAATAAAACTTTTATAAAAGTTTTATTGTTTTTAACTACAATTAAATTCACAAATAAGCGAAAATTTTGTTTAAATATATTAAAAAAATTTTTGCTTCGGTATAAGTGTTCTATTAGAAACTAAACAGAATAGATGTAAGGTTTACTTCAATCGATTTTTGTCGAGAAAGAATTGAATTCTACACATGAAGTAACAAAGAAAAGTTTTAATGAAATGATATTTTCATTTATTTTTGACTGCAATTGTCGAAATATAAATAATGTTTGACAAATTTTGTTGGACAAAAAACTTTTTATTTTAAGTATACGCTTCAAAGCTTGGAAGAAAACGTTTCATAGCTTCTGTTAAAAAGCACTTATTTCGATTTTTTTTTATTTTTAACTACGATTTAATTCAGAAAGAAGCAAAAATTTCTTTTAAATATAGTAAAAAATTATTAGCGAACGTAAAAATGTGCTATTAGGAACTAAACAGAATATATTTGCTAGATTTTATTGGACATAACACTTTTTATTTGTTAGCATACGCTTTAAAACTTAAAAGAAAACGTTTTATAGCTTTTGTTATATAGTATTTTTTTAGATATCTTATAGTTTTCGACTATTATTAAATCTAGAAAGCAGCAAAAACTTTTCCTAAATAAATTGAAAATTTTTTAGCGACGGTAAAAAGTGCTATTAGAAAAAAAACAAAATGGATATCAGGTTGAAAACTTTTGAGTTTCGTCGAAAGTGAATAGAATTCTACATGTTAAGAATCCAAAAAAATCGTAATAAAATGATTTTATTTTTTTTGACTGCAGTATTCCCAATATAAATAATGTTTGCAAAATTTTTTCGGACTAAACTTTTTATTTGTAAGTTTATACTTTTAAGCTTGAAAAAAAACGTTTTTTAGCTTTTGTTTAATAGCACTTTTTTTATATTTTTTATAATTATTACCAACGATTTAATCCTGAATGTGGCGAAAATTTCTTTCTTAATATATTAAAACATTTTTAGCGAAAAAATAAATGTGCTATTAGAAACTAAACAAAATAAATGTTTAATTGACTACAATCGAATTTTGTCAAAAAACAATTGATTTCTACACGTTAAGTAACAAAAAAAAGTCGTAATAAAATTATTTTTTCCCTTTATTTTGACTGTAGTAGTCCTAATATAAATGATGTTTGCTAAATTTTTTTGGATTTACCACTTTTTCTATGTAAGTATACGCTTTAAAGCTTGAAAGAAAACCTTTTAAATTTTCTGGGAAATAGCACTTTTTTAGATTTCTTATAGGTTTTACCTATGATTTAATTTAAAAAATGGTGAGAATTTTTTTTTAAATATTTTAATTATTTTTTAGCAAAGGTACAAATGTGATATGAGAAAATGAACGGAATAGATGTTTGGTTTACAACAATCGAATTTTGTTGAAAAATAATTGAATTCTACACGTTAAGTAACCAAAAAAAATTGTAATAAAATGATTTTTTCTCTTTTCTTTGACTGCAGTTGATGAAAAGTAAATAATATTTGCTAGAGGTATTAGACATAACACTTTTTATTTGTTAGTATACGTTCGAAAACTTGAAAAAAAACGTTTTATACCTTTTGTTATATAGCACTTTTTTAGAAATTTTATAGTGTTTAACTACAATTTAATCCAGAAAGTAGCGAAAATTTCTTTTTAAATCTATTAAAAAATTTTTAGCGACGGAAAAAATGTGCTATTAGGAACTAAACAGTATAGATGGTTGGTAAACTACAATCAGATATTGCCGAAAAATAATTGAATTCTACACGTAAAGTAACCTAAAAAAAGTTATAATAAATTGACTTATTTTCTTTTCTTGGACTGCAGTTGATGAAATATAAATGTTGTTTGATAGAATTTATTAGACTTTAAACTTTTTATTTGTTAGTATACGCTTTAAAGCTTGAAGGAATACGTTTCATAGCTTCTGTTAAATAGCACTCTTTTAGATGATTTTAATTTTTAACTACGATTAGATCCAGAAAGAAGCGAAAATTTTTATTTAAATATAATAAAAATTTTGAAGCAAATTTGAAAATGTGCTATTAGAAACTAAACAGAATAGATGTTTTGTTGACTACAATCGAATTTTGTCAAAAAATAATTGAATTTTAAACGTAAAGTAACTAAAAGAAGTTGTAAAAAAATGATTTTTTCTTTTTTCTTCGATTGCAGTTGTTTAAAAGTTAATGATATTTGCTAGATTTTTTTAAACATAATATTTTTTATTTGTTTATATATGTAAAAACTTTTTAGCAAACATTTTAAAACTGTTGGTATTTAGATTTTTTTTAGAAGTTTTATAGTTCTAACTACGATTTATACCTGAAAGTAGCAAAAAATTAATTTTTCAATATAATAAAAATTTTTTAGGGAAGGTAAAAATGTGGCAGTTTCAACTAAAAAGAATAGATGTTTGGTTTACAACAATCGAATTTTTTCGAACAATAATTGAATTATACACGTTATGTAACCAGAAAAAGTTGTAATAAAATAATTTTTATCTGTTCTTCGACTGCAGTTGTTAAATTTTAAATTATATTAGCTTGATTTTATTGGACCTTAAACTTTTTACTTATAAGTTTACGCTTTAAAGCTAGAAAGAAAACGATTTTATAGCTTTTGTTACATAGCACTTCTTTTGATGTCTGATGATTTTTAACTATAACTTATTCTAAAAAAAAGCAAAAATATTTTCTGAAATACATAAAATAATTTTTAGCGACGGTAAAATGTGCTATTAGAAACAAGACAGAACGGATGTCAGGTTGACTAGAATTGAGTTTTGTCGAAAGAGAATGAAATTCTAGACGTAAAGTAACCAAAAAATGTCGTATTATAATGATTTTTATTTTTTTATGCAATAGACCAAATATAAATGATGTTAGCAAAATTTTTTCGGACTTACCACTTTTTATTTGTATGTATACGCTTCAAAACTTGAAAGAATAATTTTCATAGCTTCTGTTAAATAGCATTTGTATAGAAGTTTTATAGTTTTTACTGCAAATAAATTCACAAAGTAGCAAAAATTTCTTTTATATATTGAAAAAATTTTAAGCGACAGTAAAAATTTTCTATTAGAAACTAAACAATAGGGATGTCAAGTTGAATAAATCAAGTTTTGTCGAAAATTACTTAAATTTTTAACGTAAAGTAACACTAAAATGTTTTAATAAAATGATTTTTTCCCTTTTTTCAGACTGCAGTTTCAGAAATATAAATGTTATTCCCTAGATTTTATTGAACTTTGCCCTCTTTTTTTGTTACTATACGCTTTAAAACTAAAAAAAAAATGTTTTATAGCCTATGTTATATAGCACATCTTTAGATATCTGATAGTTTTCAACAATTATTTAATCTAGAAAGCGACGGAAATTTTTCTTTAATATATTAAACAATTTTTAGCAAGGAAAACATGTGCTTTTAGAAACTAAAAAAAATAGATGTTTAGTTGACTACAATCTAATTCTGTCCAAAAATAATTGAATTCTAATGTGAAGCAATCAAAAAAATTAGTAATAAAATGATTTTTTCTTTTTTCTTCGACTGCAGTTGTTTAAAAGTAAATGATAATTGCTAGATTTTATTGGATATAAAACTTTTTATTTGTAAATATACGGTTTAAAACTTGAAAGAAAACGTTTTATAACTTCTGTTAAATACCACTTTTTCTGATTTATTATAATTTTTAACTATGATTAATACAGAAAGTAGCGAAAAATTCCTTTTAAATATATTAGAACGTTTTCAGCAAAGGTATAAATGTGCTATAAAAAACTAAACAGTTTAGATGTTTGGTTGATTTACAATCGTATTTTGTCAAAAAATAATTGAATTCAACACGTGAAGTAACCAAATTTAGTTGTAATAAAATGATTTCTTCTCTTTTCTTTGACTGCAGTTGCTGAAAAGTAAACACTATTTCTAGATTTTATTGGACAGAACACATTTTATTTGTTAGTACTCGCTTTATAATTTGAAAGAAAACGTTTTATAGCTTTTGTTTTATAGCACTTTTTTAGATATTTTATAGTTTTTAGCTACGATTTAATTCTGAAAGTAGCAAAAATTCTTTCTAAATATATTGAAACATTTTTAGCGACGGAAAAAATCTGCTACTAGAAACTAAACAGAAGAGATGTTTGGTTGACTACAATCATTTTTTGTCGAAAAAGAATTGAGTTCTACATGTAAAGAAACCAAGAAATAAGTTCTAATAAAATTATTTCTTTTTTTTCCTAAACTGCAGTTGTTACAATATAAATAATATTTGCTAGATTTTATAGGACGTAACACTTTTTATTTGTTAGTATACGCTTTAAATTTTGAAAGAAAACGTTTTATAGCTCTTGTTATATAGCACTTTTCTATAAACCTGATAGTTTTCAACTATTACATAATCTAGAAAGCAGCACAAATTTCTCCTAATTATATTGAAAAATTCTTAGCGACGGTAATAACTTGCTATTAAAAACAAGACAGAATGGATGTCAGGTTGACTACAATCGAGTTTCGTCAGAAGAGAATTGAATTCTACACGTAATGATAACAAAAAAAGTCGTAGTAAAGTGATTTTTTCTATCTTCTTGACTGCAGTTGGTAAAATATAAATGATATTTGCTGGATTTTATCAAACTATACACTTTTTATTTGTAAGTATACGCCAAAAACCTGAAACAACCCTTTCTACCAACATTTCAAAAGAACTGGAATTAAAAAAAATTAATGAAGATTGAAATGAACTTGGAAAATCTGTAAAAGTGCTAAAGAATATTTTATTGGATCTAATACAATTTTGTTTTGAATCGAGCTACTTCCAGTTTAACGAGTCTATCTATTAACAAATGGATGGCGCTAGCTGGAGTAATCTAGCGAGTTCAGTGCTATCCAATTTAGTGATTTATTATATCCTAAAAAATATTAAAGGCATGCTACGTTTTCCAGTTCCTTTTCAGAAGGTTTATGTGGAAGACGTTGTCACAGCAATACCTAAGGATAGAATGAACCAAAAACTTAAGAACTTCAATAGTGTTAAAAATAAGATCTAATTCACAATAGTGGTAGAAAATAATGGAACCTTACCTCTCCTCGATATAAATATTATAAGAAACGAAGATGGTTCTATTGTATTGATTTGGTATGTGAAACCTACAAGCTCTAGTAAATGTATACATTATAAGTCGAATCATCCAATGAGCCCAAAAATTGAGGTCATTAAAGGTTTATTATTTAGAGAACTGACGTTAAGTAGTAAAAAATTCCGTATGGAAAATAAAAAAAAAAAAACACATATCTTAAAAAAAAATAATTACCCAACGAGTTTCATAAACATGGTGTTTAGTAAGTTTTAAATAAATAGAGATCGGAAAAAAGAAAAACAACTGAATAGCAAAAAAATAATAAAGTTCCCGTTTATCAAACCTTTGTCGAATAAAATAAATCAATGTTTCAGAAATACTAATGTAAAACTAGTGTTTTATAACCTAGTTAAAATAAGATTAATATTCACAAAACTAAAAGACAAGGTCGATAAAGTGGAACAATCGAGCCTAGTTTACAAAGTACAATGTAAATGTAACAAATGTTACATAGGACAAACCAAACAAAAATTAAAAAAAAGATTAGAACAGCATAAAAATGATTGTAAACCTACAAATGCTCAAAAGAATAATACTACTGCGTTAGCTGAGAACCATTTTAAAACAAGACACGAGTTTAAATTTGAAGAGACAGCTATTTTAGACAGAGAAGACAACTGGTACAAAAGGAATATAAGCGAAATGTACCATATATTAAATAACTATACAGTTAATTATAGGACAGATACGAACAATCTAAACAACATCTATAATGAAATTTTAAAATTTATTATCATAACAGGACACACAGATAGGGAACATCATAATACGGAAAATACCAAGATTATTAAACACTAGTCCAGATATAATCAGTATATGATTACGTGTGATAAGATAAGGTTGTTTTAGGATCAAATTATATTATAATATTTTAAGTTTTATTAAAATGTATGACTCTGTAAAAAAGATAATATGTATTAACGCGTGAACTAAACGATCAAGGTGAAAAATTTGAATTTATTGTAATGCTTATATTTATTATCAAGTCATAATAAAATTTATAGTTCCTGATGAAGTCCCCAATAAGGGACAAAACGTACAACTAGTTCAAAATAAATTGTTCATCAGATTTATTAATTGACTATAATTCCCTTTAAAACTTATATATTAAAACAAAACGTTTTTACGCTTTTACTATATAGCACTTCTTTAAAAATCTGGTAGTTTTCAACTATCATTTAATCCAGAAAGCAGAAAAATTTCTCTTAAATATATTAAAAAATCTTTAGCGACGGTAAAAATGTGCTATTAGAAACTGAAAAGAATTGATGTTAGGCTGAATACAATCAAGTTTCGTCGAAAAATACTTAAATTCTTCACGTAAAGTAACCTAAAAAAGTTGTAATAAAATGACTTTTGACTTTTTTTTTGGACTGCAGTTTTTAACATATAAATGTTATTTGCTAGATTTTTTTGATTGCTGTAGTCAAACTATAAATGATGTTTGCCAAATTTTTTCGGAATTACCTTTTTTTATATGTAGGTATATGCTTTAAATTTCGAAAAAAAACGTTTAATAGCTTCTGTTAATCAGCACTTTTTTAGAAAAATAAAGTTTTAAATTACGAATAAATCCACAAAGTAGGGAAAATATCCGTAAAATATATTAAAAATTTATAGTAAAGGTAAAAATGTGATATTTGAAACTAAACAAAATAAATTATACATTTGCTACAATCGATTTTTGTTGAAAAGAATTCAATTCTACACGTAAAGTAAACATAAAACGGTGTAATAAACTGATTTTTTCTTTTTTCCTGGACTGCAGTTTTTAAAATATTAATGATATTTGCTAGATTTTATTGGATTTAAATATTTTTATTTGTAAGTATATGCTTTAAAGCTTAAAAGAAAACGTTTCATAGCTTCTTTTAAAAAACACTTTTTTAGAATTTTTATAGTCTTTAACTACAAATTATTTCACACAACAGCATAAATTTTATTTAAATATAATAAAATATTTTTAGCGACGGTAAATATGTGCTTTTGGAAACTAAAAAGAATAGAAGATAGGTTGACTACAATCGAATTTTATCGAAAAAGAATTGAATTCTACACGTAAAGTAACCAGAAAAGTTGTAATAAAATAAATTTCTCCCTTTTTTAAGACTGCAGTTGTTAAAAATTAAATGATATTTGCTAGATTTAATTAGACATAACTTTTTTTATTTGTAAGTATACGCTTTAAAACTTAAATGAAAACGTTTTGTTGCTTTTGTTATATAGCACTTTTATAGAAATTTTATAGTTTTTAACTACGATCTAATCTACAAAGTAGCGAAAATGTCTTTTTAACATATTAAAAAATTACTAGCGACGGTAAAAATGTGCTTTTAGAAACTAAAAAGAATAGACTTACTGTTGACTACAACCGAGTTTTTACGAAAAAGAATAGAATTCTTCACGTAAAGTTACAAAAAAAAGTTATTACTAAATGCCTTTTTCTCTCTGTTCGGACTGCAGTTGTTAAAATATAAATAATATATTCTAGATTTAATTAAACATAACACTTTTTATTTGATAGTAAACGCTTTTAAACCTAAAAGAAAACGTTTTATACCTTTTGTTATATAGCAATATTTCAGAAATTTATTAGTTTTTAACTACGATTTAATCAAGAAATTAGTGAAAAATTCATTTAAACATATTAAAAAATTTTTTTGCGATGGTAAAAATGATCTAATAGAAACTAAACAGAATAGATTTTAGGTTCACTACTATCAAGTCTTGTTGAAAAAGAATTAAATTCTTTATGTAAGGTAGCCAGGTAAAGTTTTAATAAAATAACTTTTCCTTTTTTTTTTTGACTGCAGTTGTCGAAATATAAATGATATTTGCTAAATTTTTTTGGTCTGAACACTATTTCTTTGAAAGTATACGCTTTAAAGCTGGAAAGAAAACGTTTTATTGTTTCTGTAAAATAGAACTTTTTTAGAAATTTTATAGTTTTTAGCTGCGATCTATTCTTCAAACTAGCGAAAATTTCTTTTAAACGTATTAAAATATTTTCAGCGACTGTAAAAATTTTCTTTTACGAAACTAAACAGAATAGTTTTTAGGTTGACTAAAATCGAGTTTCGTAAAAAAGAATTTATTTCTTAACGTAAAGTAACTAAAAAAAGTTGTAATAAAATGATTTTTTCCCTTTTTTTTAACTGCAGAAGTCGAAATATAAATGATATTTGCTAGAATTATTTGGACATAGCACTTTTTATCTGTTAGTATACACTTTAAAATTTGAAACAAAACTATTTAATAGCTTCAGTTATATAGCACAATTTTAAAAGTTTATTAATTTTTAAATACGATTTTATCTAGAAAGTACCGTAAGTTTCTTTTAAACATTATTAAAAAATTTCTTGCGATATTAGAAATGTGCTATTAGAAACTAAACAGAATAAATGTTAGATTGACTACAATTGATTTTTTTCAAAAAAGAATTTAATTCTTCACGTGAAGTAACCAAAAAAAGTTGTAATAAAATAATTTTTCTTTTTTTTTGGACTGCAGTTTTTGAAATATAAATTATGTTTGCTCAATATTTAAGCCCTAATACCTTTTATTTGAAAGTATACGCTTAAAAGCCAGAAATAAAACGTTTCATAGCTTATTTTAAATAGCACTTTTTCAGAAATTTTATAGTTTTAAACACCGATTTGTTTCACAAAGTAGCGAAAATTTCTTTAAAATAATAAAAAAAAATTTA
>JACGWG010000058.1:202633-217842 GCA_023678865.1 Polistes exclamans
TAAACAGAGTAAATGTTAGGTTTATTACAACCGAGTTTCGTTTAAAATGATTTATTTTATTTACGTGTAAGAACTAAAAAAATTGGTATAAAATGATTTTTTCTCTGTTTTTTGACTGCAGTAGCCGAAATATAAATGATGTTATCCAAATTTTTTGGGACTAAAAACTTTTTACTTGTAAATATACGCTTTAAAGTTTGAAAGAAAACGTTTTATAGCTTCTGCTTAATAGCAATTTTTCAGATTTTTTATAGTTTTAAAAAACAATCTAAACTAGAGATTAGCGAAAATTTCTTTTTAAATATATAACAAATTTTCGGCGAAAGTAAAAATGTGCTTTTAAAAACTAAAGAGAATGGATATTTGGTTGACTACAGTCGTATTTTGTCGAAAAACAAATGAGTTCTACACAATAAGTAACTGGAAAAAGTTTTAATAAAATGATTTTATCTTTTATGGACTGCAGTTGTTAAAATGTAAATGATATTTGCTAGATTTTATTTGACATAAAAATTTTTATTTGCTAGTATACGCATTAAAACTTGAAAGAAAACGTTTTATTACATTTGTTATATAGATCTTCTTTAAATATCAGATAGTTTTAAACAATTATTTAATCTGAAAAGTAGCGAAAATTTCTTCTTAATCTATTGAAAAATTTTTAGCGGCGGTAAAAATGTGCTACTGGAAACAAAACAGAACGGATGTCAGGTTGACTACAATCGATTTTCATCGAAAGAAAAGTGAAATCTACACGTAAAGTACACAAATAAATTTGTAAAAAAATGAGTTTTTCCCTATTTTTGAACTGTAGTTGTAAAAATATAAATGGTATTTACTAGATTTTATCGGATCTAACACTTTTTATTTGTCAGTATGCGCTATAAAAATTTAAAGAAAACGTTTCAAAGCTTTTGTTATATAGCATTTCCTTAGATATCTCATAGTTTTAAACTATTTTTTAAACTTAAAAGCAGCGAAAATTTTCTTAACTATATATTGAAAAAATTTTAGTTATAGTAAAATGTGCTATTTGAAACAAGACAGAATGGATGTCAGGTTGACTGCAATCGAGTTTCTTCGAAAAAGAATTGAATTCTGCACGTTAGGTAACAAAAAAAGTCTTAATAAAATGATTTTTTTTCTTTTTTTGACTGCAGTAGTCTAAATATAAATAATGCTTTTTAAATTTTTCGGACTTCAAACTTTTTTTTGTAAGTATACGCATTAAAGCTTTAAAGAGAACGATTCATAGCTTCTGTTAAAAAGCACTTTTTTAGATTTTTTATAATTTTTAACAACAATTTATTCCAGAAGGTAGCAAAAATTTCTTTTTAATATATTTAAAATTTTCTATCAAAGGTAAAAATGTGCTATTAGAAACTAAACAGAATAGATGTTAGTTGACTACAATCAAATTTTGTCAGAAAATAATTGAATTTTACACGTAAAGTAACAAAACAAAATTGTTATAAAATAATATTTCAATTTTTTTGGACTGTTGTTGTTAAAATATAAATGATATTTACTAGATTTTATCAGATCTTACACTTTTCATTTGTAAGTATACGCTTTAAAACTTGGATAAAAATGTTTTAAAGCTTTTGTTATATATCGTTTCTTTAGATATCTGATAGTTTTCATTAATTATTTAATGTATAAAGCAGCGAATATTTTTCTTAAATATATTGTAAAATTTTTAGCGACAGTTAAATGTGCTATTAAAATCAAGACTGAAAGAATGTTAGGTTGACTACAATCGAACTTCGTCGAAAAAAAATTGAATTAAAAACGTAAAGTAGCTGTAACGTTCCCGCATTTAAACGAACAAACCTACAAAAATTTGACCTAATTTCGGCCAGTTTTTAAAGATGGTACTTTGCCTAAAATCTGGGCTAGAAGAGCCAGCACCCGTAAGTTCAAGGAAAAATGAGGTGTACTTACCTTAAGTAAAGTACTTAGATTACCTCCGGATAGAATTGTGCATAATCTTGATAATCCGTGGACCTAACTGCTTCTGAATTGATAGGGTCGATTAAACGGTCGCAGGATTGTGGTGTAATATGGGTTTTATTCGTTAGAATAATGTCACTTTCTTTACTGGTAAAACCAAAGTATATTCTTATAAAAATTACACAAATGATTACTCAAAATAATCGAAAAGTCTATCTTTCTAGTCAACTAAAATAGAAAGATTATCTTGAAAGAGACCTCTTTTGTTTAACGTATAAAGGAGACAATTCTTTAGGAGTCGTCCTAGGCTGTCTTAGAGGAAGAGAGACTCTCAGGTAAAAAACGTATAAGTATATATTATTAAAAAAAAAAGGTTATTAATATTAAGTTAATATTTTTGAGTGAGTAGTTTCGAGGTTGCCGGTAGAATGTCGGCGAAGAGTCCCGTGGCTCCCCACGTCGAGTTCAGTACAACCGAGGTGGAGGTATCACCCCTCGCGTCAAAACTCCCTCTCCACTACCGACCATTACCTACTCGTGGGAAAGAAATGTGCTAACTTCTTAGTTTTGCACGTACCAATAACTATTAGTTACCATAAAGCGCAAAACCGCTGCGTCAGCTGGAAATGGAATTTGCTTTGAAAAAATATCAGTTACTATCTAGCGCTAAACTGCTGCGTCAGCTAGGAATAGAATTTGCCTGTAAAAAATATCAGTTACTATCAAGCAGCAACTCTTGGAACTGCACGTTTGTCTTATACCCGAGCTAAGAGATTTCCTTTCACTGCACACGTGCCTTTATCACGAGCGTAAGAATTTATGTGCAAGATAACATTATAATTTTATATTTATGTTCTTATAAATAAGAATTATTTGTTTTACTGACTGCCAATAATCGTTAAAAGTATTCTCGAATAATGGTATAGTTTACATGTTATTCGCTTCAATCATTTAATTAATAATAAATGCTAATGGTAATTGGTATATTAACCAAATGTTGATTAACATACTTCGGAAATGTAGAAGCGCAAAGTCGGTAATGTAGGAGCGCTATGTCGGTATTACCGATTTTACCCTATCAAAAAACCTGCTTACTGAAATCGGTTGTAGGTAATGCAGGTTTCCCTATGAGAGACAATTAACACATTTTTTTAACATTACAATATGTTGTCAAAAATGGTAATTATTGTTGGTCGTTCATAAGTGCGCCTAATACAAATAGAATTTACAGTGTATATAATGTAAGGTGAATTATTATAAGAAAAAAACCGTATTGTTAAACATGAGATTAGTAATGTTTTCCTAATTAACAAATTACGTAGAAAAATATAGAAAGCTACAGTATACAATGTAACTATACGAATATGTAATTTTTGTAAGTAAAAATATGTAGGTAACAAAAATTAAAAAATTTTTCGTATAATATCAGATGAAGATAAACCGCAACTATAGAATACTTGTTATAAAATGAATAACATTGGACAACTCGCCCCGCTATACAAAATCGTCACTAGGACGTGACATCTCCCACCTTAAAGAAAGAAGCACAAAAAAGTCTCTTATTGAGTGCTTCGTAAAGCATCGAATCTCTCAATGACTTCGTTTTCCAAAGCAAAACGCACGTGCTTACCGGGTTGATCGGTTTGTGAGACGCTCGCCGCCGTGGACGCCTAGGCGTTGTCTTCTGTGTCGTTTTTATATTCTATCCCTCCCGGTTTTTATTTCTTTAAGCTCTGTTGCTTCCGCCTGTGGCCTCGTACTTTTGCCGCTCGTAGAATTTTTCATGTGCAGGAACAAGTTTGTTAGAGATCCCCAAACGGAACCAATCAATTGTACACTCCACCCGTAAACAGTATGGAGTGCATAACCCTCTAGCACTGAGTCTATAATGAGTTTTATAATCTTAAAAAATAAAATCAGTTTAAAAATAGCTGCACTAACTCAACTGAACTTTAAAAGACTCGTCCACATACGCAGGGCGATTTTTTTCGTCAGTTTTTCTAGGTAAAATTCACTCACTAAGTTAACAATGTCCAGGCTGTTCCTTTGAATTTTATTGCCTGCCGCTTTTCTAGCGAAATTGTTTAATATGGAGTGCTGCTTAATAGGGAACATTAGATGATCACGAAAGTTTTCCAAGTCCTTTTGCGAGTAAATTCCGCTCGTGGCGAGAGAACCGGCGTCGGCTTATATCCATTTTATTTCTAAATCCGGTGTTAACAAATGTTGCTCTCTAGAAAAAGTTGACTTAGGTAATAGCTAGTACCACGTTCCTTCCACAAAGTATTCCTGAGGTAGAAGAGGATTACAGGGCTCCTGCGTGCCCCCGTTTACCAAAATTCTAGATCTTAGTCTTAAAAACATGCTGACGTTTTGGTGCAACACAGGCAATTCTCGGTAGATTCCCTCCGTGTGACTAATTTTTACGGGCTTAGGAGTACACTTGACGATGTGGGCTACCTCACCTCAGACGACCGCCAAAAATCCGGGTTTTCTTATAATAGTGCTGGCGAAGACGTCGGGAAGAACGTATGCTAGGGCAGGTGCGTTTTTAATTACTTGCCTTTCCAAGCTGCATCTTTGCTGGAGTACGCTAGTGTAGAGCTTATTTAATCGATTACGGTAATGTTTCTTCACGTACACAAATTTGGAAGTTTTGTAGGCAAATATATCGATGTTATTAGATATGAATGTTGCCCTTGTTGTAAACGTATTTTCTTCTTGGGTTTCTAAAATGAACAACTTTGTATAATCAGTCGTTATTAGCGTGTACCCACACAGATAATGTTCGTCCTTCCTGATTAAAGCAAATGCCGTTTCTCCGTCCGTAACAGTGTACATAGTAGCTGAATTTTTATTCTCCACTGATGATGTAACTTTTGTCGCCAGTCCCTCGTATACCGCTGTATACTGGTCGAACCTGCAGGATGAAGAAGGAAGCACTGTCCAAAAGGCAGATCCGTTTTCGTCGGTGAGGCAGGAACCTTCGGAAAAGGTGCAACTAATGTGACCTTTTAGAGAAACCAGGTTTTCCCTTATTTTTATTGCGCTTGTGTATGCCCTGATGTTTGTACGTACAGTACCCTGTACAATACCAAGTACTAATAGCATCAGAGTATTGAGTTGGAAAGCATCTGCTATCGGTCCTAAGTGATCCAGCTAAAGTAATGCTCCTTTATTCCGTGGTATTAACCTTGAGGCTACTAACTTGCGTAAAAGAATTACACACATCCGACGACACGTCGATTAGATATATTCGACGCCCATTGTGGACAGGAGAGATGTGTGAGTTCATACCGCAGTAATAAATTGTTCAAACTATTTTAATTCGGCACTGGTAAACTGTTGTTTCATTATAGTCTTTTACCTACAACAGCTGAACGTATGTTTTTGTCTTTGTCAGCGTTATTGTGGGGAGGTGGCAATTCCCTGCACCAAGAAGCGAGACGGAAGTAATGTTAGCGGCTGCTCCCCCGCAGTCATATCCAAGTAGTGCGGTCGTCGTACAGATAATTGCGACCACGACGATGGTGATTTTGACGTACATATTTCTTTAAAACCAATGATGATTTAAAATAAATTTTAATAAACTATATTTAAATACAAACTTATAGGAACTCGTCTCAAGCCCGTTTTGCGTATCATTGCATGTTCGATGATAGGGTTAAGCAATTCCAATTAGCCTTTCTTATTAAAAAGCGAATAGTAACAAATTGTATTATGCTTCGTAACATATTACGACATTTCAGTAAAGCTGCCGTAGCTTAGCACGGTTTAACTTTATTTTAATAACAAGAACAATTTTGTCGAAAGTAAATTTATAAGTTTGAATCGTTCATGAAGTTCGAGAAAAATTTAGTGCTAAACAAATTTATAAAGTTACGAGATAAGATATTAGGTGGTGAGAAACAAAAATAAAAATTTATATTTAACTTAGTAAATAGCTTGAGAAAAGTTGATTCTCCTTTATGGTCGAGATTGACTGACTATTGTGTACAGAAAGTATACTTTTCCATTTGTTCGCTTATGGATGCTGGTTATAAATCGTCTATAAGAAGCTATGCATCTCTCTATGTAGCGCCCTTAAGAGTAGAGTTGGAGATTCCCCTACTGACACTACTTTTAACTGTATTAGAAAGAAAAACTTACTCCAGCACTTATACTTAGTAAATATGTAGGTATTACAAACAATAATAACTCTAAAAGTATTAGTCAACATTAGGAATGAGTAGGCTTATTTTGCAGAAATTTAAACTTTATCTTTTTAAACAATTCTGGTCCTATTCTTGTAACTAATCTTTATATTATTTTTAGGAAGCACTTCACGAATTTAGTGTGAGCCATTGTATTCATTTCCCAATTTAGATGTTAGCCGCTTTAAAAGATAAACGCTCTGACCAACAACGAGGTTCTGACCGCGAGCCTTACGATCATAGTAAACTTTTTATCTTATTTTTGCTTAAACTAAATTCTGTCTTGCCACTATTTGCGAACAACGTATCTTATGAGCTAGATCTAGATAATATTTAAGATATGTGTTATCGAAATCTCTATTCGTTTGTTCGTTTTCGGAGGGGATATTAGCTTGTTTACCGTAGACTAACTCATGAGGAGTGAATTTCGTCCCCTTATGCATGCTTGTATTATAAGAGAACATAGAATGTGTGATCTATTCATCCCATTCTCGATTCTTTTTAATAAAATGTTTTAAATATTTGATCAAGACGATGTACGATCGCTCTAAAGAACCATTTAATTGCGGATGGAATGCTGTAGTTCTAATTTGCTTGCATTTATATTGTCGTGCAATGGATTTTATAAGAGAACTAGTAAAATTCGTCCCCTGATCCGCTAGTATAATTTTTGGGGCATCATGTATATTAAAAAGATATTGAACCATTCCATTCGCAATATCGACTGATGTTGCTGCCTTGAGAGGTACGGCAATAAAAAATTTAGTTATGAGGTCTTGAATTGTAAGGATAAACTTGTTACCAGTTTTTGTTTCTGGTAACGGTCCGACTATGTCTATGGCTAAATTGTAGAATGCAGCTCCTGGCGTATCGGTGATAATCATTAGCTCTTTCGACTTTATTCTAGTAAACTTTTTTATTTGACAACTTTCACAGTTTCTAACGAACTCTGGAACATCCTTTTTCATGTTCTTCCAAAAATATTTATCGTGAATCCTGGCGTAAGTTTTAGTAACACCCTTATGTCCACCGACAGGCGAGGAGTGGCATTCGACAAGTATTCTTTCTCGCTCTTCTGAAGAAGGAATCGTCACCTCTCCGGTACAAATTACAATTTTGCACGACTCTAAATCGAATGCGTTACCTAAATTCGTTTGAACTTGTTGCCATCGCACATTGTCAAAGTAAAAAATTTTTGCTATGCTAACCGAGGTAAGACCCAAATCACGTGTAACAGCGAGTAAAGACCCTAACGCTTCTTTCAAAATTTCGTACATAATACTATTCGCATAATGTTGTTTTACTGGAATAGCAATTAAGTAAGACCTGCCAATATTAGTAACTTTAGCGCGTGCTAAATTCAAGTCATTAAGTTTGGGCAAAAGTTTCCATTCGCTAAGAAGTTTTGCTGCGGGGAATAAAGAACATTGTACTCCCCGTGTCAGAACACACGTTGCCTTTCTCTCCCGTATCAGTCAGAGCACATGACGATTCAGTCAGGTCGTTGATCTCACCAGCTTTTTTGTCGAGGACGTTCGTATTTTCTATTTCAATTTTAATGTCACTTTCCTCGTCGTCGGTCTTTTTTTCTTTAGTTTTAAACTGTATTAAGCGGTCGCCTCAGTCACTTGCACCCACAGGTAAAACTCTGCTGACTTCCGAGGGGTTCCTCGATAATGCGTCCGCATTTACATTTGCAGAACCAGGTCGATAGACAATCTTGTATTTGTAATCCGCTAATTTAAGACACTACTTTACGAGTCGTGAAGTGGGGTCTTTGACCGATTTTAGTAATACTAGAGGTCGATGATCGGTAACCAGTGTAAATTCTCTATTATACAAGTAGGGTCGGAAAAAGTTTACTGCGTAAACAATTGCTAGAAGTTCCCGCTCTATTGTAGGGTAATTTACTTCTGCTTTGTTTAATATTCAAGAGCAGTAGGAGATGGGTAAATCTTTGCCGATTGGACCCTGGCTTAAGCCTGCTTGATTGCATATCCAGAAACATCAGTGGTAACATTGAAAGGTAGTTCCAAATTGGGAAAGGCCAAAATTTGCTCCTTGCTAAGTGTGTCGCGCAGTAAAAAAAAGCTCCTGAGTTCGTCCCTATTTGAAAGGTACGTTCTATTTTAATAAATCAGAAAGTAGCTTAGTTAACATAGGTATGAGTCTCCTGTAATAGCCAGCAAGACCCAAGAACTCTCTAATTGATTTAACGTTTTCTGGTCATGGAAATTCTTTAACCGCCACCACTTTTCTTGGATTTGGCTTCACGCTATCTCCACTTATTACATGGCCTAAATAGGCTACCACCTGTTTCAAAAATTTCCGTTTATCGGGCTGTAACCGTAGATTGGCCCCACGTAGCCTTTGCGCGAGTTTTCCAAATTTTTACTCATGTTCGCTCAGCGATCTAGAGTATAGGACTACGTCGTCTAAATAAACAAACATTTCTTCGCCCTGCAACCCGGTTAAAACGTAATCTATTAATCTTTGAAATGTTGCAGGCGCGTTTTTAAGAACAAATAGCATTCTAGTAAACTCTTAATGGCCATATGGTGTTGAAAAAGTTGTTTTAGCTTGGTCTTTAGGATGCATTTTTATTTGGTGGAAACCCGATTTTTAGTCAAAGATGGAGAAGTATTTTGCTGCCTCTAATTGATCAAGTATTTCCGTTATATTAGGAATAGGGTAAGCATCACCTACTGTCTTTCCGTTTAAATTACGGTAATCTATTACCATTCTTTACTTAGGGTTTCCTCCAGAATCCGCTTTCTTTGGAACTATCCATATTAGAGAGTTATAAGGCGAAATAGATGGTTTTATTATACCATTTTCTAGCCGCACAGATGTTTGTCGTGAAATTTTTTCTTTGTGGACAGGTGGAAATCTGTATTGTTTTGTATGCACAGGAACTTTATCGTTCGTAAAAATTTTGTGCCTCAGTATGTCCGTATATCTGTGAGGTTCGCCCGGTAAATGGAAAATGTCTGCATTGTCTTCTATTAACTTGAAAAAAGACCGTGTTACTTTTAAATTTAGGTAATCAAAGCGGAGAAGTGCCTTGACAGATTCGGCTCGAGAGGATGTAAAGGAAGGCTTGGCCTTAAGAGTATTTAATTTAGAACACTCTTCTCCATTCTTTTCAGTGAAAATTGTATGGATAAAAGATAGGATCTCGGACGAGTCAGGATCGGTAGTTTTGTAAACAGTATTAGATCCTGAATTTAAAAGAATATCTCTACTAAAATCTGAAAGATCCAAACGCGGGATTTCAAACATATATTGTTTTGATGTAGTGTTTGTAATCTTGAAAAATCCTTTACCGTTATTATTTTTAATTAAAGCTTCGCCAGCATAAATACCAGCTAGAAGTTGTAAGAGGGGCATGTAACCTTCTGAAAATTCTAAGTTTTTAACGTAGCAGTAAAAAAATTTTAGACGAACGTGACGGAAGGCAAACACTTTCGCTTCTTGAAAAGGGTACGGACATATTCTTAAAATTCAAACATCTGAGAGTATTATTATTAATTGCGGATCTGGATACTAAAAAATCCATCCCTAAGATACCGTCGAAGTAAATGGGGAAGTTTTCGTCGACTACATGAAATAAAACGTCGTCCCCGAATATGCGAATAACTAAAGTACCTAGTGTGCTCTGTTTTTCGAGAGTGATTCCCGTCAACTGTAGTAAGTCCGTCCTGTCAATTTTTGTTAAAGGTTTAATGCAATTCTTTTTTAGTAAATTAACCTCAGCGCCAGTGTCAATAATAAGAGTAACGTGTCCAGTCAGTCGAGGTGAGAAACCTGTGACACAAGGAGACTCTCACCTTTGATTATATTTTATTTGTTTAATCCCGACGGTCCCAGTCTCTGAGCTTGACTTTTTGGGCGCTCTTTGGGAGGCAGGGAGCGACTAGCTTCTTTCGCTGTCTCCCCCTTTAAGTTTCCCGAATTTAAATTCTCGATTTTGTATTTAAGCTTCCTGCATTCGAGAATCAGGTATCCAAAATTCTTACAATACTGGCATTTCTCTATTAAAATTTTCCTCTTAGAAGAAGACTCGGATTTAGTAGGATTTTGAGGCTTGCTGGGAGATTTTGGCTCAGGTTTGGAAGAGGAAGGGTAACCTTTCTTCTGCCTACAACTATTCTCCAAATGCCCGTCTTTTTTACAATAACTACAGTTTATAGATTTGTTAATTGGTTTTATATTTGCGACGCGATTTCCAACGATTGAGATACCCCTTTTACTATCTTCCTTCTTGATTTGCTTGTCTATTCTAAGGAGGCAAATTAAAATCTCGTCGAAGTTGCTATAATATTCAAATTTATAGGCCGTCTTATAATCCTGAGGTAGGCCTGTAATGAGCGCATCTAATCCCTCTTTCTCGATATCTAATTCCACCCTGCGTTCTACACGCACTGAATTTTTCGTCGTTTCATTAATAACCGACTGGGTGAGTTCCTTTATTCGACCAAAATAATCGAGCATATGTTCGCCCGGTCTCATAAACTCCGTAGCATGCTGTCCCCTATAGTAGTTAGATCCGCGAGAAGGCAGAAACGCGTCTTTTATTCTTCCTATAGGGTTTTCTACGTTATGGATTCTAAGACTCTCGGTTACTAAGTACGTGTGACCACTAAGATTAGAAAGGAGAAGCCTTGTAAGAGATGCATCCATTTCGGTTGAAAAACCCGCCAGCAAAGGTTCGAGTGCTCGTCGACATGCCCTAATAAACTGTGTTACGGAAACATTTTGCCCATCAAATTTCAGGACATGTTCTATAAGTTCCCGTAATTTCAACGAAGACTGTGACAAATTGGGAAGAGGAGCAAATAGAGCTATCGTCCTTAATTCTCTAGTCTTCTGCCTTAAATCATCGATTTTACTTTTTAATCCGCATTCGCTTTCGAAAGGGGTGTTATTGTTCTCCGTCTTGAAGCTGTCGTGGAAGAAATAGGTCGCGAGGAACCATGAGTAAGAGGCAAGTGTAGGAAGAAGAGTAGAAGGAAGAGACTTGTGTATTCGGTCTAATTCTCTTTTGTTCTTGCGACATTTGAACCCTCTGTTACATAAAGTTACGAAACAAAAGTTAAAGATTCCTGAAATGCAGAGAAAAAATTTAAATAAGAGGTAAAAGTTTAACCCGAAAAGCTAACACTCCTTTAAGCGATCACACCGCTGCAACCAGATTTGTTTTATGTGACGTTCCCGCAATAATCGAACAACCCTACAAAAATTTGCCATAATTGCGGTTGGTCTGTAAAGCTAGTACTTTGCCAGGGATCTGGGCTAGAAGAGCCAGCACCTGTAAGTTCAAGGAAGAATATGTTTTACTTACCTTTGTTAAAGTATTAAGATGACCTCTGGATAAAATTGTGCCAAATCCTGATAATTCACGGACCTAACTGCTTCTGAATCGATAGTGTCGATTAAGCGGTCGCAGGATTTATGTGTAATATGGGTTTTACCCCTTAAAATAATATCACTTTTTTCACAGGTAAAACCAAAATATATTCCTATAAAAATTACACAAATGATTACACAAGATAATGGAAAAGACTATCTTTCTAGTTAACTAAAATAGAAAGAGTATCTTGAAAAAGACCTCTCTTGTTTAACGTATAAAGGAGACAAATCTTTAAGAGTCGTTTTTTTGAAAAAAAACGTTTTATAGTTTTTTTTATACAGCACTTCTTTAGATATCTGATAGTTTTTAACAATAATTTATTCTTAAAAGCTGCATCAAATTATCTTAAATTTTGAAATATTTTTAGCTACGGAAAAAATGTGCTATTAGAAACAAGACAGAATGGATTTAAGGATTACTACAATCGATTTTCGTCAAAAAAGAATTAAATTCTACACGTAATAGGACCAAAAAAATTGTAATAAAATTATTTTTTCTTTTTTCTTTTACTCCAGTTGTTAAAATTAAATAGTATTTGCTAGTTCTTATTGAACATTACACTATTTATTTGTAAGTATACGCTTTAAAACTTGAAAGAAAACATTTTATAGCTTTCCCTATATAACACTTCTTTAGATATCTGATAGTTTTTAACAATTATTTAATCCTAAAAGCAGCATAAATTTTTCTTAAATATATTAAAAAGTTTTTAGCGACGGTAAAATGTGCTATTAGAAACAAGACAGAATAAGTGTCAGGTTTACTACACTCGAGTTTCGTCTAAGGAGAATTGAATGCTACACGTAAAGTAACCAAAAAAAGTCGTAATAATAAGATTATTTCTCTCTTTTTTGACTGCAGTAGTCCAAATATAAATAAAGTATTCTAAATATTTTCGAACCTTTAACTTTTAATTTGTAAGTATACGCTTTAAGGCATGAAAAAAAACGCTTCATAGCCTTTGCTAAATAGCACTTTTTTGGGTTTTTTTAAATTTTTACCTACGATTTAATCCAAGAAGTTCCAAAAACTTCTTTTTAAATATATAATAATTTTTTAGCAAAGGTAAAAATGTGCTATTAATAACTAAAAAGAATAGATGTTTGGTTGACTACAATTGAATTTTGTCGAAAAATAATTGAACTTTACAAGTGAAGTAACAAAAAAAGTTGTCATAAAATGATTTTTTTTCTATTCTTTGACGGCAGCTGGTAAAAAGTAAATAATATTTGCTATATTTTATAGGACATAACACTTTTTATAAGTTAGTATACGCTTGAAAACTTGAAAGATAACATTTTATAGTTTTTGTTTTGTAGATCTTTTTTGGATATTATATAGTTTTTAACTACGATTTTATGCAGAAAGTAGCCAAAATTGCTTTTTGGATATATTTAGACATTTATAGCGACGGTAAAATATGCTTTTAGAAACAAAACAGAATGGATGTCAGGTTTACTACAATTGAGTTATGTCAAAAGAGAATAGAATTCTACACCTAAAATAATTAAAAAAAGTCGTAATAAAGTGACTTTTTCCCTTTTTTTTTACTGCAGTAGTCCAAATATAAATGATGTTTTCAAAATTTCTACTGACTTAACACTTTTTATTTGTAAATATACGCTTTAAAGCTAGAAAGAAAACGTTTTATAGCTTTTGTTTTTTAGAACTTTTTTAGAAATTTTAGAGTTTTTAACTACAATTTAATGTAGAAAGTAGCTTAATTTTATTTCGGAATATTTTAAAACATTTTAAGCGACGGTAAAATGTGCAACAAGATACAAAACAGAATAGATTTCAGGTTTACTACAATAGAGTCTCGTTAAGAATAATTGAATTCTTCACGTATAGTAACCAAAAAAAGTTGTTATGAAATAATTGTTGCGCATCCTACGCAAGCGAGAGAACGAGAGCCGTTGGAGGTTTTCAGAAGCGTCGAGACGTGTCGATAGATGATGGATTCCATTAACAAAGATGCGTCATAATTTTTTTCGTTTCACAAAGCAAGGCGCTATTTGGCTTTTAGCGAGCGTTCTAAAACCTTTTCTTTTAGACTAATCCTATGAATCGGCAGCTACGTCTCCAGCTTTTCGGTAATTGGCCCGCACGCTGCGTCTCCTTTTTCTATAAAAGCCGCGTGCTTTCACGCCTTATTCCTATTCTACTACGAGATTTACAAGCGACTATTTCGAAGAAAGCGACACTCCTGCCTCAAGCGAAGCTCAAGGAAACGCAAAGGAAGAAAGCCTGGAACAAAGGCCGTGGTCAGGATTCTATTCTGCCTTCACACTTCATCATCAGAGATAGCTGCCAAAGGGCAAGTTAACTTACCATCATCATCGTCTTTAATTGTATCTTCAACTAGGGTTTTTATGCCTTAAAGGGTTTTCCCTGACGAGCCAATAAATTGTACTGTAAAATACTTTGAAAAAAAATGGAATTCTTCAAGTAAAGTACCCAGAACAAGTTGTAATAAAACGATTTTTTTCTTCTTATGACTCCATTTGACGTAAATTTAATAATAATTGCCCACTTTTTAGGCACCTAACACTTCTTATTTGTAAGTATACGAATCAAAGCTTGAGAAAAAACGATTCTTAGCTTCTGTTAAATAGAACTTCTTTAGAAATCTAATCGTTTTTGCTTACTATTTATTCAAGAAAGCAGCTAAAAAACTTTCTACATATAATAAAAAAATTTTAGCAAAAGTAAAAAATTGCTATTAGAAACTAAACAGAATTGATGTCGAGTTTTGTCTAAAAAGAATTGAACTCTACACGTAAAGTAACAAAAAAAATTTTTAATAAATTGATTTTTTCTGTTCTTTTACTGCAGTAATCGAAATATAATTGATGTTTGCCAAAATTTTCTGGACCAAATACTTTTTAGTTGTAAGTATATGCTTTAAAGCTTAAAAGAAAACGTTTTATTGCTTTTGGTAAGAAAAAACTTTATAGAAATATTATAGTTTTTAACAACGATTTATTCCAGAAAGTAGAAAAAATTTCTTTTAAATATATTAAAAATTTTTAACAACGGATAAAATGTGCTATTAGAAACTAAACAGAAAGATAGGTAGGTTGACTACAATCGAATCTCGTATAAAACAAATCAAATTCTACACGAAAAGTAAGAAAAAATTTGTAAAAAAATGATTATTTTTTTTTTTTGACTGCAGTAGTCGCAATATAAATGATGTTAACAAAATTTTTTTGGACTTTACACTTTTTATTTGTAAACATACGCCTAAAAACCGGAAAGAAAACGTTTTATAGTTTTTGTTTTATAGCATTTCTTTAGAAATCTGATAGTTTCCCTCTACTGTTCAATCCAGAAAACAGCGTGAATTTCTTTTAATTATATATAAAAATTTCCTAGCGACATTAAATATGTGCTATTAAAAACTAAAAAGAAGTAATGTCAGGTTGACTACAATCGAGTTTCATCGAAAAAGAATTTAATTCTACACTTAAAGCAATTATAAATTTTCAAATAAAATAATTTTTTTTATTTTTTTGACTGCAGTTGTCAAAATATGAATAATGTTTGCTAAATTATTTTCGACTTATGACCTTTTATTTGTAAGTATACGCTTTGCAGCTTGAAAGAAAACGTTTCAAAGCTTATTTTAAATAGCTGTTTTATAGAAG
>JACGWG010000058.1:217852-228852 GCA_023678865.1 Polistes exclamans
CTTTTTATATATGTTAAAAAATTTTTAAAAACGGAAAAAATAAGCTATTAAAAACTAAACAGATTAGATTTAAGGTTAACTACAATCGAGTTTTTGTAAAAAAAAAGTGAATTCTTCACATAAAGTAACTAAAAAAAGTTTTAATAAAATGATTTTTTTTCTTTTTTTGGACTGCAGTTGCTGAAATATAAATGACATATTCTAGAAATTATAAGACATTAAACTTTTTATTTGTTAGTATACGCTTTAAAACATAAAAGAAAACGTTTTTTAGCTTTTGTACAATAGCACTTTTTAAGAAATTTTATAGTTTCTAACTACGACCTAATTCAGAAAGTAGCGAATACTTCTTTTAAGTATATTAAAAATTTAAAGCTAAAGTAAAAATGTGGATTTTAAAACTAAACAGAGTAGATGTTAGTTTTATAATAATCGACTTTTGTTGTAAATGAATTTATTTCCTTACGCGAAAGAACCTTAAAAAACTTGTTATAAGCTGATATTTTCCCTTTTTTTTGACTGTAGTTGTCGAAATATACATTAATATAATATAAATATATATTTATTTATAAGTATACGCTTTAAAGCTTAAAGGAAAACATTTCATAGTTTCTGTTTAATAGCACTTTTATAGAAGTTTTATAGTTTTTAACTACAAATAAATTCACAAAGTAGTTAATATTTTTTTTAAATGTTGTAAAAAAATTTAAACGACGGTAAAGATTTTATATTAGAAACTGAATAGAATAGATTTTAAGTTGACTACAATAGAGTTTTTTCGAAAAAAATAGAATTCTACACGTGAAGTAACCAAAAAAAGTGGAAAAAAAATAAGTTTTTTTCTTTTATTAGACTGCAGCTATTGAATCATAAATGGTATTTCTTAGATTTTATTGGACATACTACTATTTATTTGTTCGTATACTCTTTAAAACTTAAAATAAAACGTTTTATAGCTTTAGATATAGCACTTTTGTAGAATTTTTTTTGTTTTTACCTACAATTTAATTCAAAAAGTAGCAAAAATTTCTTTCTAAATATTTTAGGAAATTTTTACAGACGGTAAAAATAGGCTACTAGAAACTAAACAGAAAAGATGTCAGGTTTACTACAATTGAGTTTCGTTAAAAAAGCATTAAATTCTTTACGTAAAGTTACCAAAAAATGTTGTAATACAATGATTTATTTTCTTTGTTTTTATTGCTGTATTCGAAATATAAATGATGTTTGCCTAATTTTTAAGGACAAAAAACTTTTTATTTGTTAGTATACCTTTTAAAGATTGATGGAAAACGTTTTATAGCTTTTGTAATATAGCACTTTTTTAGAAATTTTTTAGTTTTAAACTACGATTTAATCCCAAAAGTAGCGAAAACTACTTTTAAATATAATAAAAATTTTTTAGCGACAATAGAAATGTGTTATTAGAAACTAAACAGAATAGATGTTAGGTTTATTACAAACGAGTTTCGTTAAAAATATTTTATTTCTTTACGTGTAAGAACCAAAAATGGTTGTAATAAAATGATGTCTTTACTTTTTTGGACTACAGTTTTGAAATACAAATGATATTTGCTAGATTTTATTAGACACACCACGTCTTGTTTTTTAGTATACGCTTTAAAACCAAAAAGAAAACGTTTCAAAGCTTTTGTTATATACTGCTTTTTTAGAAATTTTATAGTTTTTAACTAAAATATAATCCAAATAGTAACGAAAATTTTTTTTTTAGTGAATTAAAAAATTTTTAGCGACAGTATAAATGGGCTACTAGAAACTAAACAAAATGGATGTCAGGTATATTACAATCAAGTTTCGTTGAAGAAGAATTGAATTCTTAACGTAAAGTAACCAAAAAAAGTTGTAATAAAATGATTTTTTCTGTATTTTTGGACTAGAGTTAAAGAAATTTAAATGATGTTTGCTAAATATTAAGGACCTAAAATTTTTTATTTGTAAGTATACGCTTTTAGGCTTGAAAGAAAACGTTTCATAGCTTCTGTTAAATAGCACTTTTGTGGAAATTTTATAGTTTTAAAAAACGATTTAATTCACAATGTAACGAAAATTTCTTCTAAATATATGTTAACATTTTAGGCGAAAGTAAAAACGTTTTATTAGAAACAAAACACTATGGATGTCAGGTTAAATTCAATCAAGTTTCGTCGAAAAATACCTAAATTCTTCACGTAAGTAACCCAAAAAAATTGAAATAAAATGATTTTTTCCCTTTTTTTTGACTGCAGTAGTCCTAATATAAATGATAATAGCCAAATTTTTTAGGACTTTACACGTTTTATTTTTAAGTATACGCCTTAAAGCTTAAAGTAAGCGTTTCATAGCTTCTGTTAAATATCAGTTTTTTAGATATCTTATAATTTTTTACTTTAACGTTTGTCCAGAAAGTAGCAAAAATTTCTTTTTAAATATATTAAAACATTTACAGCAACGGCAAAAATGTATTACTAGAAAAAAAACAGAATGAACGTCATGTTAACTACAATCAAATAGCGTTAAAAATAATTAAATTTTTTACGTAAAGTAACCAATAATAGTTGTTATAAGTTATTTTTTTTCCTTTTTTTGGACTGCAGTTGGCAAAATTTAATCTTTTCTGCTAGATATTATGGGACCTAACACTTTTTATTTGTCAGTATACGCTAAAAATCTTAAAATAAAACGCTTTATAGTTTTTGTTAAACAGCACTTTTTAAAATTTTTTTTAATTTTTATTACGATTTAATCCAGAAAGTAGCAAAAATTTGTTTTAAAAAATAGTAAAAATTTTTTACTATAGGTAAAATGTTTCTTTAGAAACTAATCAGAATAGATGTTTGGTTGACTACAATCGAATTTTGTCGAATAATAATTTAATTCTAGGCGTTAAGTTACCAAAAAAAGTTTTAATAAAATGATTTTTTTTTTTTTTAGGACTGCATTTGTTAAAATATAAATGGTATTTGCTAGATTTTATTAAACCCTACACTTTTTAATTGTTAGTATATGCTTTAAAATTTGAAAGAAAACGTTTTATAGCTTATGTTATAAAGCATTTCTTTAGATATCTGATAGTTTTCAACTATTATTTAATCTAGAAAGCAGTGAAAACTTTTTTAAATATATTGAAAAATTTTAAGCGACGGTAAAATGTGCTAGTAGAAAAAAGACAGAATGGATGTCAGGTTTACTACAATCGAGTTTCGTCGAAAAAGATTTAAATTCTACACGAAAAGTAACCAAAAAAACTCGTTAATAAATGATTTTGTCCCTTTTTTTTTACTCTAGTAGTGCAAATATAAATAATGTTTGCCAAAATTTTTTGGATTTAACACTTTTTATTTGTAAGTATACGCTTTAAAGCTTAAAAGAAAACGTTTCATAGCTTCTGTTAAATAGCACTTTTTTAGATTTTTTATAATTTTTAGCTACGACTTAATCTAGTAAGTAGTGAAAATTTCTTTTTAAATATATTAAAACATTTTTAGCAACGGTAAAAATGTGCTACAAGAAAAAAAACAGAATGAACGTCAGGTTTACTACAATCGAGTAACGTTAAAAAAGAATTGATTTCTTTACGTAAAGTAACCAAAAATAGATGTAATAAAATGATTTTTTCTTATTCTTCGACTGAATTTGTTGAAAAGAAAATAATATCTGCTAGATTTTATTGGACATAAAACTTTTTATTTGTTAGTATACGCTTTAAAACTTAAAAGAAAACGTTATATAGCTTTTGTTCTATAGCAATTTCTTAGAAATTTTATAGTTTTTAACTACGATTTTATCCAGAGAGAAGCGAAAACTTTTTTCGTAATATATTAAAACATTTCAGGAGACGGTAAAAATGTGCTTTTAGAAAATAAACAGAATGGATGTCAGGTTTACTACAATCGAGTTGCGTTAAAAAGGAATTGAATTCTTCACGTAAAGTAAGCAGAAAAAGTTGTAATAAGATGATTTTTTCTCTTTTTTCGGACTGCAGTTGTTAAAATATAAATATTATTTGCTAGATTTCATTGAACCTAACACTTTTTGTTTGTAAGTATACGCTTTAAAACTTGAAAGAAAACGTTTTATAGCTTTTGTTATATAGCATTTTTTTAGATATCTGATAGTTTTAAACTACGATTTAATCTGGTAAGTAGCAAAAATTTCTTTTTTATATATGAAAAAGTTTTTAGCGACGGTAAAAATATGCTACTAGAAACAAGACAGAATGGATGTCAAGTTAAATAAAATCTAGTTTCGTCTTAAAATACTTGAATTCTTTGTGTAAAGTAACCCAAAAAAATTGTAATAAAATGATTTTTTCCTTTTTTTTGGACTGCAGTTGTTAAAATATAAATGATATCTGCTTGATTTTATCGGACTAAAAACTTCTCATTTGTAAGTATACGCCTAAAAACTTAAAACAAATCGTTTTATTGCATTTGTTGTATAGCACTTCTTTAGATAACTGATAGTTTTTAACTACGAATTAATCTAGAAAGCAGCGAAAATTTTTCTTAAATATATTAAAATATTTTTAGGGACGGTAAGATATGTTAGTAGAAACAAGGCAGATTAAATGTCATGTTGACTACAATCTAGTTTTATCAGAAGTGAATTTAATTCTACACGTAAAGTAACCAAAAGAAGTTGTAATAAATTTATTTTTACTCTTTCTTTGGACTGCAGTTGTTAAAATATAATTGAAATTTGCTAGATCTTATTAGACATAAAACTTTTTATTTGGTACTATACGCTTTTAAACTTCTAAGAAAACGTTTTATAGCTTTAGTTATATAGCATTTTTTACAAATTTTATCACATCACGGATAGACGTTAGTAAATACGGACGTGGTTATCTACTGCTTCCGAAAATACAAATCTTTATACGACACATACATTAAAATACAAAGTAACATACGTTAGATCTACATCGCGGATACAAGGGTGAAGTGACCAGTGTTCAAGCGAGGTTACATTGCATTTACGCAGGTTGCCGCGTGTCCAAGCCTATGGCAAAGAATTTTGACCATTAAACATTCCTATCAAATAAATTAATTAATAACGGAAATCAATACAAAATTCAATCACAAGATATCATTGAAATTGATCAACTGCTGAAGGAAACAAAACAATACTCTAACCTTGCTAATACAGAAAGGAGAAAAATCAAAATAGACAATAGAGACTTGCGTATAGACAGCGAAATGGATAAGGACACAGAAAACGTGCGAAAATGAATTTAAGCCAAATTAACAAAGCTAAAAGATTTAAAAAAACACAAAATAGGCGAACTAAATAACAACAACATCATCTATACCGCACCAACACCAACTAAATAGCTCATGGAGTTTCCTATAAGCAACTATTTCAATCTACTTGAAGATTCAACAGAACGCAAAATAATACTGAAAAACAGGTAGAAACAAAAGCAGTAAGACCACCATCGATATACATTGAAGCCGAAGTTATCAACCCTCTGCTCGAGCTACTGGACGAAATAGCTGGGCGAAATAATTAAATAATTAAACAACTTAAAAAAACTAAGTAAAATTACAAACCTTCACACCGGACATGTTCAGAAAAGTAATAAATGCATTAAAATATTAAAACGCGGGATACCATACGTATCAAGAGAAAAACGAGAAGAGTTACAAAATCGTTATTCGAGAACTTTATCTAAAGGCAAATACGGTCAAGATAATAAATGAATTAGGCAAACTAGGCTACAAAGTAAGATTAATCAACAACATAATAAAATTTGATACAAAAAAGCCGCTACCTTTATTTTTCATCGAACTGGCACCTTAGGACTATAACAAAAATATATACGATACTGATAACCTGTAAAATACGATAATTAAAATCGAACCACCTAAAACTAAAAGAGATATACCACAGTGCACACGATGCCAAGCGTATAATCAAACAAAAAATTACTGCAACAGAAATCCGGTTTGTGTCAAATGTGCACAAAAACATTTAACGACACACTGTCCTCAAGTAGGAAAAGTAGAAAAAGTCATATGCGTAACCTGCAACGGTAATCATCCAGCTAATTAAAAAGGATGTCAAATGAGGAAACTACTACAACACAAACTGTTTCCCAGGCTAAGAAAAAAAGTGATGGAAAAACCTATTTTAGACGAAGCCTACAAGGACAATCATTTTAATAAACAAAACGTAAATGTTAACACCGATAATATACTAGTATTAAAACACAATAAACCAAAAAGAAGCTACGCTGATGTTACCAAACGAACATGTATGAATACAAAAAAAATAAACTCTGACATAAACACTGAAGAGACATCGGACTTAAAAGAACTATTAAAGCAATCAATCAAGAATACTGCAATTATAACGACAATGATAATAGAGCAAAATTCTCTACTAAAACAACAAACGCTGCAAATAACAGCAATGTTACAACTGTTAACAAAAACGCTTCTTAATAACAAATAATAAATATACAGATAAATATAGCGGTTTGGAACAGCAACGCATTACAACAACGAATCCAAGAAACGAAAGCATTTATATTCACGCACAACATAGACATCCTACTCGTATCGGAAACTCATCTGACGGAAAAAAACTATAAAAATATTCTATACTACACCATGTATGACACAAAACATCCTTCAGGTAAAGCGCATAATGCAACAGCAATAATTTTTAGGAACGAAATAAAACACCATCTAAACAACAAAAAAGCTTACGATTACCTTCAAGAAACCACAATTACCCTAAAAACACAGTATAATTCAATTAAACTCTCGGCTATTTATGCACCATTAAAATACAAAAATACAAATGACCAATGGAACAACTTCTTTAAGGAATTCAGTAATAAATTTATAGTAGCTGGGGACTTCCACGCCAAGCATCCAAATTGGGGATCAAAAACAACTTCACGACGAGGTAAAACCTTAGATTCATACTTAACCAACGCAAAACTCGACATTCTTACGACAGGCGAACCAACCTACTGGCCTTTAGCTTATAGTAAAACTCCCGACTTATTAGATTTCGGCGTCTTAAAAGGCTTTAACCTAACCCACTTTAAAATTGAATCATCTTTTGAACTCAGCTCTGACTATTCACCTATAATAATTACATACTAAAAAGAACCTCTCCTATATAAAAAATCACCCAATTTGTGCAATAGTAGTACAAACTGGATGAACTTTAAACAAACTTTAGAATCCAAATTAAACTGTAATATTCCGCTCAAGACCCCGTTACAAATAGAACAGACAGCCAATACTTTAACAGATGTTATACAAGAAGCAGCGTTGGCATTTACAAATCAAATCTTATTACCTAAACAAATTCTGACGTATCCTAGCATTAATTTGCAAAAAATAAAAGTAAAATGGTAAGTTAAAGCTACGTGGCAAAAATATAAAACAAGGAGTAATAAAAGACTATTAAGCATGGTAACGAAAGATGTAAAGAATAGCATACAGTATTTTAACAATGCTGAATTCGAAAGATACCTGACACTACTTTCACCTCACGAAGATACCTATTACTCTCTTTGGAAAACAACAAAAAGATTTAAAAGACCAGTAAAATCTATACCAGCCATACGAAATCTTAATAACTCATAGGCGAATAGAACAGAAAAACAAGCGGAAACCTTTGCAAACACATTCACAGCACACATCTTCAATACACAATCATATGCAGATACTAACGCAAACGAATTAAGAAGCAAAACAAAATCTGATGAAAATATTATAAGCACAACAGTCAAAGAAATAGAAATGCTAATATCAGAAATCAAAATAAGAAAAGCTTCGGGTTAGGATCTAATAAATGGCAGAATACTAAAAAAACTTCCACCTAAAGCAATTAGAAATTTCACAATATTATTTACCGCTGTATTTCGAGTCCAGTACTTCCCAAGTACCTAGAAAATCGCGGAAATTATAATGCTTTCTGAACCAAAAAGAGATCCGCATGATGCAAATTCTTACAGACCGATATCGCTTTTACCGTTACTATCTAAACTGCTGGAAAAATCAATATACAAGAGAATAAAAAGAATAATTTCTGAAAAAAACCTGATTCCCTAACATCATTTTGGTTTCCGAAATAAACACTTTACCGTTAAACAAGTACACAGATAAACTAATACGATAGTAACCGCTTTAGAAAATAAGGAGTATCGTTCCGCCGTCTGCATAGATGTAGAAAAAGCTTTTGATAAAATATGGCATCAAGGAATAATGTAAACAATCAATAAACCATTTCCTCACTCGTACTACAAACTTCTAAAATGTTATTTTTCTGAAAGAAAATTTTACGTATAAATAAAAGACACTCATTTAAACATAAAATTAATCAAAGCTAGGGTTCCGCAAAAAAGTTTCCATGGACCAATTCTATACACTCTCTATACGGTAGACACACCAATCAACGCTAACTGTACAGTTTTAACATTTGCAGACGAAACAGCAATGCTTAACGTAAACAAAGATCCACAACGAGCAACTCAACTGTTACAAAAACAAATCAACTCTCTTGAAGAATAATTAAGCAATAAGAATAATAAGGTAAGCACTACCATGAGTAAACATATTACGTTTACAATGAGAAAAAGCAAAATACCGAATCTAAGACTATACAATAATAAAGTTTTACAAGTATCAACGGTCAAATATTTAGGACTACATTTAGATTCCAAACTAACATAAAAATAACATATAAATGCAAAAATCGTACAAATCCGCTTAAAAAGGAGACAAATAGCTTAGCTAACTAGCAAATAATCGAAACTTAGCATACAGAACAAATTACTAATTTATAAAACAATAATAAAAACAATCTGGAATTAAGGAATCCCGGTATAGGTCGTAGCAGCAAAAAGGCATATTGTCAAGCTCGTATCACAACAGTCTATAATTCTACGCACAATCGTAAACGCTCCATGGTACGTCCGTAACTACGAGATAAGAAAAAACCTGAAAATCCCTACGATAAAAAATGAAATAGTTAAGACCACCTGCAGTTACAGAAAGAGAATTGATGCACTCATAAACACACTAGCAAAAGATAACTACAACCATTATATTCCTAGAAGGCTTAAAAGAATCCACCCAGACGACCATGTAAAAACCTAAAAAAAATAAAATAGAAAAAATAGCGACTATATCTCATTGCTAAGACCGTCAACATGCTACCTTTTTTCCTTATATAATAATATCTCAAATGTCTTCGGACTAATTGTAAAGATGTAAAAAGTTATTTAAAAAAAAAAAAAAATAAATTTTATAGTCTTTAACTTCGTTTGATTCTAGAAAGTAGCGAAAATTTCTTTTAAAATATATTGAAAAATTTTAGCGACGGAAAACTTGCTATTAGAAACTAAAAAGAACAGATGTTAGGTTGACTACAATCGAAATTTATCGAAAAAGAATTTAATTCTACATTTAAAGTAACAAAAAATGTTATAATAAATTGATTTTTTCTCTTTTCTTAGACTGCAGTTGTTAAAATATAAATGATATTTGCTAGATTTTTTTGGACATAACACTATTTATTTGCTAGTATACACTTTAAAACTTGAACAGAGATGACATATTTTTTTTGTTATATAGCACTTTTAAAGAAATTTAATAGTTCTTAACTACGATTTCATCCAGAAAGAGGCAAAAATATTTTTTAAATATAATAAACAATTTTTTGGGACAGTAAAAATAGGTACGAACAACTAAGCAGAATATATGTTAGGTTGACTACAATCGAGATTTGTAGAAAAAGAATTGAATTCTACACTAGAAGTAACTAAAAAAAGTTGTAATATAATGATTTTTTTCCTTTTTATAGACTGCAGTTGTTAAAAAATAAATGATTTTTGCTGAATTTTATCGGACTAAAAACTTTTTATTTGTGAGTATACGCTTTAAAACTAAACAGAAAACGTTTTGTAGCTTTAGTTATAAAGCACTTGTTTAGAAATTTTATAGTTTTTACTACGATTTATACCGGAAGGTTGCAAAAATGTCTTTTTAAATATAATAAAAAATTTTTAGCGACAGTAAAAGTGGGTTACAAGATACTAAATAGAACGGATGTCAGGTTTATTAAAATCGAGTTTCGTTGATAAAAGAATTGAATTCTTCACGTAAAGTAATTAAAAAAAGTTGTAATAAAATGATTTTCTTTCTTTTTTATGACTGCAGTAGACGAAATATAAATTATATTTGTTAGATTTATTAGACATAAAACGTTTTGTTTGTTAGTATTCGCTTTAAAACTTGAAAGGAAAAGTTTCATAGCTTCCGTAAAATAGCACTTTTTTAGAAATCTTATAGTTTCTAACTACGATGTAATAAACAAAGTAGCGAATATTTCTTTTCAACATAATAAATAATTTTTGGCGACAGTAAAAATGTGCATTTTAAAACTAAACAGAAAAAATGTCAGGTTTTTTACAATCGAGTTTTGTTAAAAAAGAATATATTTATTTACGTAATATAACTATAAAATTTGTAATTAAAATATTTCATGCTCTTTTTTTGGTTGCAGAAGTCAAAATATAAATGATGTTTTTCAAATTTTTTTGGTCTTAAAACTTTTTATTTTTTAAGTATACGCTTTAAAAGTTAAAAGATGACGTTGTATAACTTCTAATAAATAGCACTTTTATAGAAGTCTTATTGTTTTTACCTACATAAAAATTAACAAAGTAGCGAAATTTCCTTTTCATATATTAAAATATTTTTAGGGATAGTAAAAATGTGCTATTGAAAACTAAACAAAATAGATGTTAGGTTGACTACAATCGAATTTTGTCGAAAAAAAATTGAATTCTAAACGAAAAGTAACCAAGAAAAGTTGTGTGTAAAATGATTTTTTCACTTTTTTTGGACTAAAGTTGAAGAAACTTAAATGATATTTCGGACCTAACACTTTTTATTTTTAAGTACACGCCCTAAAATTGAAAAGAACACGTTTTATAGTTTTTGTTATATAGCACTTTTTTAGAAATTTTATAGTTT